>CABFPE010000126.1:1085110-1098885 GCA_900660155.1 Hofstenia miamia | reverse complement strand
TATATATATATATATATCCGGCAAAAGGTTGGGTAGAGTCGAGTACCCTATGCCCAACTCTGAAAAAGCTTACTAATGATTCATGATTCTGTTAGCACTAAGTAGAAATTGTTCCAGAAAACAAGATGTAGACAGTAATCATAATCACTAAGGGCAAATTTTCTTCTGCCATAGATACCTTATGCAAAAGCTGTTATCATTCTAATTTCTTTAGGTTGCCATCATAATAAGAGGTGTGTGACAGAAGATAACAATGGTGCGAAGTAACTTCAATGTTATGCTTTCAATATAAAAAGTGAATTCGGTGGTGGAAGCATAATATTTTGTTTAGGCACCACCAGAAACAGCCGTATTTAAGCTGAAGGTTGTGAAGATTTGTTTTATTCTGATATTGTACGTGTATCAGGTTATTTCATGGAGTTCTACTCACGTGCAATTTTTTTCACAGAAGAATTTACCTAATCATTTATTTGCTACTGCTAGATATTTTGCTAGTTATTTTTGCAATTATGACTTAGTTTGGCTAATGCATCACATGAGTCACGCATAATACCAGAAAGTAATCAAATATTCTGGACTCATAAGAAAGTTTAGAATTTTTTTGATAAGAATTAGTTTTTTTCGTTTATGCAATATTTCTCACCTTAATAGCAGTGGAAGAAGTTTTTGCAATATTCAATTCATAGCCCTAATGTACATACGTAAAAATTTATAGGAAATTGAAGATGTCCAAACAATTTTATATACCTTTAGCTTCAGCAAACAAAGCAATATTAGTAAAAAAAACAAAATTGAAATAAAATATAAAAATTCAATTATAACATATTGAAGTACAAAGAAAAACTGTACAATTACAATATATACACTTGTATCATTATGTCAACTTTATTTAAGATGAAATCCCCGAGAGCAATTCCTTTTAAGTTTCTTGCACATTTCACAAAGTTTTGTTAGATGTGGTTTTTTTGAAGCTTTCGACTTTCGTCGTTTAAGAGGAAACTAAGATTTAAATTTAGGTGTGATACGTTTTAAGAAATTGTTTAGCTATTTTCTGTCTAATGTTTCTAAAAGGCATGGAATTTTCATAATCTGCTGAATAATATGATTCTACATACAATTTCCAACTCAAATGATTAAATTCCTGAAAATGTACAAAAATTATAAAATTCACAATTAAGTATAAAATGCCAGAGGAAAATTCCTTGCATTTTCCTTAAGCATTAGGTAATTTTAATTTAAGTATTAACCTATAATTCTGACATGCTTAAGAAGTGCAAATATTTTTCCTGCTCAAATTTGAAAAAAGGGTTAAATTAAGATAGACATAACATAAGTATCTGTTTAAAAAGGCACAATCAAAATTTATAACATGATCCCTGATATAAATTTACGAGCCTAAAAACTATTAGCATAGTGAATAGCTTTCAGGATTGCTATCAGGATCATTTACATAAACTGACATAAATTTGGGCTATGAGGGTCATAGGCATTATATATTCGATCTTCCTACGATTTTCGACAGAGAAATTTGGAGTATAATGGCTTTAGTTATTAAGAACTTTTTTAACACTAGAAGTACCAAATGTAAATGTGTCAAAATTGACTGGAATTAAAATTTTGTTTACTTGCGTATGCATTCATTAAAAACAACAGCAAGTATATACGCCTCCAAAATCATCAATAATCTATTTGAATTTCCATAAGTAAAATTTTTTTCATTCTTTTTCATAATTTTTTAATTGAAATTTCTAGTATTAATTCTACGGGGTGGAAGCTAATTATTATACTCAATATTCTAGTGACCTGAAATGACAATGAATGAGCAGTCGACAAATTTGTGTACATTGTCATGACGATTACATGATAAATTGGATAATGTGAAATGCATATATTTAAAATCTTTGTGACAGTATGATTTGCATTAAAGCAAAAACGCAATTCACAAGTATAGTAAACATATTCAAACGTGCAGATATCAGTGTAAAATATTTTTTATAACAATGTCTAAATTTTTAAAATTGTGCCTTTTAAAATGTCCATTATGTCTAGTAATTAAGAGTACAAAATGAATATAAATTTAAAATTGGGTATTTCGAAGGCTCCTGTGTCACATATGTTTAGGTATTTTATTACCAACCTGAGTGTGGGGATACACTAACTTCAAACATTGAAAACACTGTTGACCAGTATTCGCCCAAGAGTGCGCAGATGACCACTCATTGACACAATCTGAGCAGTAAAATAATCCAAAACACTTACGATTGCCTTGGTAAGGTGTTAATTTATTTGGATCGGTCGTTTCCCTTTTCTTTTTCTTCTATATAAATCATGATCAATACTATTTCGAGTCCTTCAAAACGCCAATGTCAAGCAGTTTAGCTTAACACTCGAACGTCGAGTCAGTACTTTTAATTATTGAAATAAATTTCTCATTCAAATTGATAAATATGTCATTAATGCAAGCCAATTAAACTCCATTTTGTGCTTCACATATTTGTTTAAAAAAAGTAAATCCGATTTTCACACACCAAATTAAGACATGAACCCGATTTCATTAACACACCAAATTTCAAAGATATCTAAAGACATAATAATCTAGCAAGAAACCAAGTCCAAAATCACCCAGACATTTAATCCTCAACAGTTTTGGGTGGTAAGCGGAAATTCAACGGTATTGGCATTAATTGATTTGACACATAAATTGTTTAGCAATTTGGATACGGGTGATTGTTATATCAGACTTCTCTTCTTGAGAAAAGCATTTGATCTGATTAATCAACAGATACTAAAGAAAAAACTGGTTGAATGGGACATAAACGCCGTAAATTGGATTATATAATGTTTTACATATCGGAAACATAGAATTCGGTTACCAGACAAAACCTATTCAGACTAGGAGTATATTTACTATTGTGTATCATAGAGAACCAAACTTGGACCTTGGCTGTTTATTTTAATGATACCAGTCTAGTTATTGATTATACATAGTGAAAGCCTCAAATATGTGATGACACAACTGTATGGAAATTTGTCGGCAAGAATGATTTTACTCAAGCTCTGCAACTCTTTTAAAGGTCAAAGAATGCTATCACTGAAAATAGAACACATCCAGAAAAGAGCCTTTGACATTATTTTCCCTAAGGCTGTAAATTTTATTATGGCCTTTTTAGAAAATCGTCGACAGTGAGTCCGAATTGATGATGTATTATCTAACTATATCATCTAGACCAAGGAGTTCCTCAGGTTACAGTGTTGGGGTCAATTCTATTGCACTGTATGTAAATGATTTATCACTATATACTAAAGATTCTATTGTCTATCAATATGCTGATGATAATTGTCTTATAAATAAAGGAAAGAAAGCAGTAATATCCGGGAAATTCTTACAAAAAGATGATGAATCTCTAATGAATTATTTTACTCATTAAATTAAAAATTAACGTAGATAAAATTCAGTTAATAATATTTCATCCCAGGAACCTTGCCGGAAATTCTGAAAAGATTACTCTAACAATTAATGATACTTCTATAGAACAAACAATTAGGTTACTATCTTTAGGAGTTGAATTAGATAAGCATCTAACGTATTAGCATTTATTTAATTCGAAATATAGAAAAAATGTACGACAAATAATTAATAGATGCATTTATTTTTAGTCATTTTCAATATTACAATTTTCTATTTACAATCTAAGAGCAAAACAAAAGATTTCACTTAGGAAAATGTACAATTGTACTGTACGAACTTTAAATTTCATCCCAAAGCATGAGTCTGGCCATCATCACATTGCAATTGATTATGAAATTCTTTCTCCCATATATGCTATTGATTTTCAATCGTTGTGTATAATATGTACACGCAATCATAATGTGATTTACTAGAATTTTTAAACAATTTTATCATTTATAGTAAACGAACTAAAAAGTTACATAGCATATTTCCCAATTCATTTACTTCTATTACCACAAAGAAGTGGAACAATCTAAGTCAATCTCTTTATAATTCCCCAAATGTTCAAAATTTTGAGAAAAAATTTAAAAAATACTATAAAAATTCAAAATTCACTCTGTGAAGTGAATATCGCAAAAAATTTACAGTGTAGAAATAATTTATCATAATTTTGTAAATATTTATATGTATTATTGTGTTTTTGAAGTGTATAGATTTATTACATATTAAGCAAAAAAATAAATTGCTTTTGACTTATCTATTAGTAATTAGACAGTTTATTAATTGACTAGTTTTAGTTGCCACAAAGCATCTATAAAGTTTAAGGCATTAATTTTTTTAGTTTACCCTTAACGCCTACACAAGTAATTTTATTCTGAGCTGTATTATGCTAAAAATCTAATGAAATTGTTAAATTAAATTTTCCTGATTATGCATATATATTTCAGCTAAATGTTGTCAAATATGCTTTCCAAAGAAGCCTTTCTTGTTTAGGTGAAGCAATTATAATAGACTATGAACCAGTGAAATTTTTATCAAGGGACGACTTATTTTAAAAAAATAATTCAAAATATCCGTGGGATAAGTTTTGGAAAGTGTACTTTTTGTGACAAAATGATTAGTTATGCATTTATACCCACGTACAAAGTTATCTTGATTAGGGAAAAATTCAATTTCGAAAAGAAACTCAAACAAATCTCCACAAAATAAGCCTTGGTTAACCGAAACTTGTAAAGCACTTATTTGTAAAAGGAATACCGCATTTAGGAATTTTAAGTTCTCATTTCAGGAATTCTGCTAAATATAAAAAGGCTAGAAATGTCTTCACCATTGAAAACCGCAAAGCGTATCACGAATACATTAGAATTATGAGATCACTAATAGTAAGAAATCTAAAACAAACTATTGATGTTATTAAAAATTCATACGGAAAAATAATTACTGATTATTATGAAATTCTAACGAATTAAACATTACTTTTATTATTCTAGGTAAATTCAATATGGCCCAATCGTTAAGTATGAAAGCAAACAGCCAAATTCGTTACCCCGAATTTTCTTTCCGTTTTACAAGTATTAAAACCTTAAAAGCAATTTTCAAGCTTAATGCTAACAAATCAAGTGGGCCTTCTATAACTCCTTCTTGGGCACTTAAAATTACTGTAGGTATTGCAGCCAGACCTCTAAATTATATATTTAACGAATGCATTAAAAGTAATTACTTTCTAGATTATTTGAAACTAGCTGTTTGACCCGTGCTTTCTCGGGAAATGCATTCAAAAATGCAGAAAATTCTCCTTCCAATATAAGCTATACCTACAAAAACTAGGAAATTTTCCCTAAGCTACTTGTGCAAACAGGAAAATTCTCCCTAAAACAGCTGTAAAACCACAAAACTGTTAAACAATAAGAGGAACTATGCAATGCCACTTATATAAAAAAATGAAGTATGGGAACATTTAAGTCAAAAATTAGTTCACTAATTAAGTCATTGATTAAATGTGCCTAAAACCTTTAGGAGGTCATGGGGGGTTGCAAGAATATATGATGTTATCTAGGTCTAAAAGTTTCTGATTTATAAGCAGACAAACACACATTTTGCCCATTATATAATAGATTTGCTCACATTACTCCTATTTGAAAAAAACGATCCGTCTCATGCCAAAAATTATCGATAATTTCAATTACTTCAATGTGCAAAATATTAGAGCGATTATTACATGATCAAAAGACGGACCACCTAAATAAATACAATTTACTGTCAAACATTCAATTTGGAATGTGCAAACATTTTCTACTACTGATGCTCTATTAAGTGCTACAGAAAAATAGAGATCATTACTGGGTGCAAATAAATTCGTAGCTATTGCTTGCTTAGATCTTTCTAAAGCTTTTGATTCTATTGATCATAGCATTGAAACATAGACTCCAGAAAGTTAAAGTAAATGATTTATTTTCGGATTGACTACCTGTTAACAATGGCGTTCCTCAGGAGACCATTTTAGGTCCCCTTTTTTCAATATATGTGTAAACGATATGCATACGATAACTGATTGCAATTTAATTAAATATTCCTATGCTAACTGTATATTCAACGATAATAAATCCATGCAGCAATTGAATATATAGCACATAATTGCAGAAAATTGAAAACACTTCAACATGCATAAGTTACTTATAAATGAAATTTAATCAGAATTTTGTATTTTGAAGCCTTCTACGACAAATTGCGATGTTTCAGATCAACCCTCAGTCTCAATAATGTTAAGGTTCCAACTGTAGACAATTTCAAATATTTAGGAGTAATTTTTGATTCACAGCTAAATTTTGAATTACACATTAATAGTCCGAAAATTGGCTCTAGGTATAAAAAGTGTTAATGATAGTAAAGCAACTACCAGCCTGTGCAAAAATTCAATTTTTCAATTCATTTATAATGAGTTACTTAAGTTATGGAAATATATTATTTACTGATCTAAAAGATGATTTTTATAGAAAACTTGATATTCAGTTAAAATGGGCCCTAAACGTTTCAAAGATAAATTCTTCTAGAACTAGGCAATTTATTTCTAGGTCTATCCTTTTCCCAAGACAGCTAGTCATATTGAACACAATGTTAACATTTTTAAGCTCATCAAGAAATTACCACCTTATAATATCATTCCAATGCCTGGACTTATTCATAAGCAGAATTCCAGGTCAAAACACTTTACCTGCATTAACCTCTTCAGTGCCAGCACATTTTTGGACATTGAATGATTTAGTTGGTGGCATGATTCCAAAAAAATTCTATATCTTTGAAATTGCGGGAATCTACACTTGATATTTCAAGGGAGAGAAAGAAACCATTTTGTAATAGTAAGACCATATTTTAGCAATACCATACACAACAATACCTCTTTTTACTTGGCACAAAATTATGTACCTCAGCACTAAAGAGGTTAAGAATAGAAAAAAGTTTTGAAGCAATCATTCATTAATACCGCTATTCGAACTTGGAACTCATTACCTAAAGAGATAAAGAACATTGAAAAATTACAAGCCTTTACAAAGCACAATAAAAAATTCTTAAGCAAAAGTATATTGCATAATTTTATTGTATGTAATTGTTAATATTTATCTAAATAAAGAATATCTTATCCTATCTTATGTTATTTCCCTCTCTCTCTCTCTCTCTCTATATATATATATATATATATCGGGGCTACGCCCAAATCGTCCTAGAGAGTAATTCCTCGCTGTGGTTCCTGGATATTAATAACCAGCACTCAATGGGCGCGTCGGTGTACGGAGTCCCGAACCTACATCAGACGTTCAAACCAGGGTAGAAGGTTCCACCCTATGTACTTTGTGCATATGGGGTGGTAATAGTCGAGAAACCTGTCTGTTTCAGGTTTCGGGTAGACAGGCAGCGATGCAAGTCATGCAAGGTTAATTGCTTTGCTGTGTCACAGGTAGTTATGATCCAACATGCCAACTTTATTCACTAGATGCTTTGCATTCAGTGAATAGGCCTTTGTACTCCAATATAATTTCGAATCTTTATAGCAGCCAGNAGAATTTATTAATTCTAGCAAGAGTTTTAAATTTTTGGCTGTTTTGATTTTGTTGAATTTTATCAACATATTTAACAACATTGATTGAATTTGATGACTAAGCAAACATTCATACCATTAGGTGAGAATCTTGTAATTTACTTAATTTTATGCTTTTGAAAATGCACTAAAAATTTATCTATTTTGTAGTGCATAATGCACTCCTAAAAACACAACATGCTATTATTAAAGCGTAATTTTAATTTTGAAAAAAATTGCACAAATTGTAAATTTTCATTTTGGAGTCTGTACGTGGTAGTGAATTCTGTGCATAGGGATGAATTTCAAAAATGGTAATGCTTTGTGCCTTTCCTAGTACCCAACTATGCACTTAGTATTTTATTCTACATTTCACCACCTCTAAAATAATTTTCTGTAACTCCCTGAACCAAGGCGACGTATTGAGCACACAACACGGTATGAGCTTGTTTTTGAAGAGGCAATTCCCTTGGTTCTAGACCTGGTTACAGAAAAATAAAATTTATGAATCACACTTTTACCATTGTAATAATTTAAAAACTCCTATTAATGGTATAGGAAATCTCTTCATTATAATGAATCTCAATCTCAACTAATAATTACCCATGATAGTAGAGTAGACTCACTCAATAAGTCTACCAATAGATAGTTTTGGTGTATGTTATAAAACAATCTATATAAATTTATATGTTACAAAAAAGGTGGGGAAAATGTAAAAAATTAGCAAAAAAACAATTGTTTTGAAAAAATAGCAAAAATTCAATAATTTCTCAAAATCGTATCACAAATTTGAACTATACTACGATTGTTAAAATTAAATCAATTCATTTCTTTCTCAAAAGTTATTTCGATAACGAGGCAGCACTTACTATTAAAGAATAAGTCTTGGCTTTTTAAACTATTCTTATGCAGAGAATTTTGAGACTTGCGTCAAAAATTCTTTGCCTCACAAACCCCTACAGGAATCCCCGAAAGCCAAAATTTTACATGTGGTGTGGGGATCCCTATTTCCACGGCAAGCCTGTCCTAACACATCAAATTTTGACAGTCTATGGGTTGAAATTACTAATCCAATTAAAAATTCTAGATTTCAAAAACAATTATTAAATGTATCATACTGTCCGCATAAGAAATTTGCCAATTTTTTTATTCAACAACTAGAAGAAGAATTATCACTTGCCTGTTCTGAAAATAAAGATTTAGTACTTTTCGGAGATTGGAACCTCAATTATTTAAATGCTAATGATCAATGTAAAATGGATTTGTTCTTGAACACATTTAATCTTGAATTGACCAATAAAACATTGCCCACTAGAATCACATCATCGAGTAGGACTCTAATTGACTACATTGCATTAGCTGAAAACAATAATACACACTTCCAGTACATCTCTTCTGAATGCCCATTCTCGGATCACTGTTTTACATCTATCAAATTTCAAAAGTCTTCTCACTTAACCCCAAATATTACCACGAGATGGATTAAAACTCGTGAAAAGTGTATTGAAAATATTAATAATTTTAAATCATCCCTCTCATCAGAAAATTGGTTTCCTGTATATTCTGCATCAAATATAAATGAAATGCTAAAAAATTTCTCAGACATTTTTGAATTTTACCTCAACAGATTTTGCCCTGAAAGGAAAATAATGGTTAAATCCACAACCAAATCCAAAGCAAACAATACTTTTTCTAACAAACCCTGGATATCTGACACTTGTAAAGCTTTAATTCGCGAAAAGAACAAAGCATATAAACATTTTATAAATTCTCGAACTAACAAGAACTTTGCTGCCTATAAAAAGGCCAGAAATGCCTCGAATATTGCATCTCGTAGGGCATTCAATGAATTTATCAAAAATGAGTATACGCGTCTTCCAAATGAAAAGTCAAAATGGAAACTAATAAAAGAAATCACAAATTATAAGCAATCTAAATCAAACTTAATTGATGTGATTAAAGATCAAAATGGAAATAATCTAACCGACAATTTAGAAATTTCTAATGAATTAAACAAGACTTTTGTCAACTTAGGAAAATACAACGGCCCCCGTATTAAATACAAAAACCTCTCACACAAAATCTTTACACCTGAATTTTATTTCCGATTCTCAACTACCTATGAAATTATTAAATCGATTCTTAAGCTTAAGCCCAACAAATCAAGTGGTCCCTCAAATATCCCCTCTTGGGCTCTTAAAATGACTGCAGATATCATTGCAAGTCCTTTAAATTTCATCTTTAATGAATCTATAAAATGCAATCACTTCCCAGATTATCTAAAACTTGCTCACATTACTCCTATTTTTAAGAAAAACGATCCTTCAATTGCCACTAATTATCGACCAATTTCAATTACTTCTCCAATAAGTAAAATATTCGAAAGATTATTGCATAACCAAATAATTGAACATTTTAATAAGTATAATTTATTATCGAACACACAATTTGGATTTCGCAAAAATTTTTCAACAACTGATGCACTATTACATGCTACTGAAAAATGGAGAGCATCCCTCGATTCTAATAAGTTTGTAGCTATAGCTTGTTTAGATCTCTCAAAAGCCTTTGATTCGATTAATCACAACATACTTATTGAAAACTATCTTACTTAGGATTTTCTTGTAATAGTAAGCAATTGATAACTAGTTACCTTAGCCAAAGATTCCAGAGAGTTAAATTAAACGATATTTTTCTGATTGGTTACCGGTTTACAATGGGGTGCCTCAAGGAACGATTCTAGGTCCTCTTCTTTTTAGTATTTATGTAAATGACATGCAGTCAATAACCAATTGCAATCTAATTCAATATGCCGATGACACCTGCATCTTCAGCGATAATACATCAATGCACTCAGCAGTGGAATCAATAGAATTCAATTGCAACAAATTGTCAAAATATTTTTCAATGCATAAGTTGATAATTAATGAAGCTAAGACGGAATTTTGTATTTTGCAGCCCAATAAAAATAACTACGATGTTTCCAAAATGACTTTGAAAATTAATACTGTTAATGTACCTATTGTAGACACTTTCAAGTACTTAGGCGTAACCATTGACTCAAAGTTAAAGTTCAACACTCACATTAACATAACAGTTAGAAAACTAGCTATAGGTATAAAAAGTATGACACTAGTAGTTAAGCAGTTACCACCTTGTGCAATTATTCAATTCTTCCATGCTTTTATCATGAGCCACCTTAATTATGCAAACATCTTATTTACTGATCTAAGTGATGTGCTTTATAGAAAACTTGACATTCAATTAAAATTTGCACTGAATATTTCAGCAAAAAATTCATCGAAAACTAAACATTACATTTCTAGGTCAATTCTCTTTCCAAAACAACTCGTCATTTTAAATACCTTGCTAACATTTTTCAAACTAGTAAAAAATCTACCGCCTTATAATTCAATTAAATTCCCGGGATTTGCGCATAAACAGAATTCAAGATCTAAAATTTTTACATGTGTTAAGTATAAGAAAAAAGTTTTGAAGAAATCTTTCATTAATGTCGCAATTCGAACCTGGAATTCGCTACCTAAAGAAATTAAAAGCATTGAAAAATTGAAACCTTTTAAAAAGCGTTTAAAAATCTTCCTTAAGCAAAAATATATTTTAGGTACATCATGGTTAGGATTTAAATTTTACAACAATGACTATACGATAACTCGTCATTAAAATAGCAATATAAAGTAATTCATCCATAGCCTGTAAGAATTGTTACTTTTTGTAATGTATGTTGATTTGTAGATTGGTTATTTTTTTGTAATTTATGACGCTATTCAGATAAATTATCAGTTATTGAATTGTAAACATTTATCTGAATATAGAATCTCTTATCTTATCTTATCTTATCTTATCCAGCTCAAAATAGTGCTAGGTGCGAGTACCCACGGTTTTCCTGTCTTGACTATCTAATTTTTGTTTCAAATACAAAATTGAAACTCAAAATATTGTTGCGTACACAAACAATTTAAAATTCTACATAACATACAACGGTAAACGTGTTGTAGCATTTATTATTACACTAAAACTAAGAAAATGAGAAAGACACTAAACGAAAAAAACAACACATTTTAAGTGAACGAAACAGGAATATTGAATTTTAGTAATATTTGGTCAGCATCATAATCATTCTATAAATCGATGTAAAATGGGAAATTAAACAAAATTATTTAGCAAATTGCAGTACAATAACTAAAGCTGCGACAGCATCAAATATTCACATTGTGTTAAATAGGCTTAGAAATTTTCATTTGAAAAGTTATTCGGTTGCGAGGGTCTGGATGGTATACATGAAAAAATATTCAGCCAAATTGTATGCATTACACCTGCGTTACTGATACCTATCCCTGTGAATTTTTCATACTGATGAACATTTCGATCTACTTCTTGCCTAAAACGAAGTTTTTTAAAAAAAAATCTAAACTACTGAATATATAGGCAAGTCTGATTTTGAACATTCTCTGTATATATTAAATTATACGAGACATTTTTAACAAAATTATGACAATTTGAAACTTCTCGGTTTGTACAAAAATAATGTGCATTGGTCTAAAAATACAAGAATAGTTCATAATCACAAAAGCTAGCCTACCTTTGCCTAATTTTGCCATAAGCTCAGTAGTTTCTCCGACAGATTAAACAAGGCACCTCTCATATCTCAATACAAAAAGTACACAAATAGGCAGACCTGTCAACGAGCCGTAATTTCTAATCTCGGCTCGGCTTTGCTCGTTTAAATTTTGAGTAAGCTCGGCTCGGCTCGCCACATAAAATCTTTCAATGAGGCAATTTTTTTAAAAATCTTTTGCTCTCAGAATTTTTTCCATTGCTCTTCCTATTACTTAATAAACCTTTCTAAAATAAGATTATAAGTAAGGAATATTGAATGAAAAAATAAGAAAAATCTACATAATCAAATTAAAAAACAGCACTATAAATTTGGTTTGCTTAAAAACGGCTCGTTGTATATCTAATACTTTGCTCAAGCTCGGCTCGGCTCGTTAGAAGCTCGGCTCGTTGACAAGTCTGATGGTAGGTTTTTCATTATATTTTGTAAACAATCACTTCAAAGGCCTTAGTGTAGTTTAATGTCTATCAAAAATAATGCATATGCTGCTATTATGGTAACATTTATTGCAAGAGTTGGCACAGATATTTTTTCTAGTACAAGAAAATAATTGAGTTTCTATATATTTTAATTAATATAAGTCAACAATTTGGATAGTTTAATGCCGAACACCCTAGAACTACACTTCTATCATCCTTATTCACTTGCACAGCTTTCTACTTGGATCATGAAGTTAATCATCATCAATAGAACATTAATTAACATCAATAAAGTTTGGTATATTTCAAAGTGGGCCTCGAGTTTATAATCGACTATAATATTGTGCTATCTCCAATTTAATTTTTGAAAATATAAACCACCACCAGAATTTTCTGGCTACACCCCTGAGTGCAGACGTTTTGATTTACTTGAAGTTAACTATTAATTAATCTTTACTTATTCAAAGTTGTCTATTAAAGACACATTAATCGTTACCACCCAACTTATTATACACGTCTTCCCAAAAATATAAAAGTTAACTATTAATTAATTTTCTATATCCACAACACTGGATATACATTGAATTTCTTCTAAACAATGTCTATGGCGTTCGAAAGAAATATATTATTATATCGCATATATTACGAATTAACAAGTTATGCGTAAATTCAATAGAATCTATTAACTCACACTACTTATAGAAAGTTATTATAGATTGATAAACGAATGCATTTAAATTGATTCATGCCAAGGTTATAAGCTTTCATCTGAAAATATCATATTAATGCATACGAAACAATTAACAGCTATTTGTTTGTGTGCTGTTGAAATATCAATGTAATAACATTGCAAAAAAATTTGTGAAGGTTTTCAGTAGGGAGACGTTCGAGGAAGTAATTGCCCCTTAAGTCCAAAATGTGTTGAAAAGAGAAAATTTTTAGCACTTTTGTAAATAATCACTGAACATTATTTAGTTAACAACTTCAGTTGCAGATTCAATATTTCTTGGTGGGAGGAATTCTTAATTCAGGCAATGTGATAATAGGTTAAGGAATTGTCTATATTTCATTAAATACAAATTTTTAAAAACAAAAATATTTATTTCATATTATGCAATTGGTGTAGGAGAATTCCAAGTATAAAAATATAGTGACATTGAGAAAATTTTGTATTACAATAAAAATATATATATATAT
>CABFPE010000126.1:1023473-1051226 GCA_900660155.1 Hofstenia miamia | reverse complement strand
AATTTTTAAGTAATACTATATGAATTTAATATCAAAAATAATTAGATAGCAAAACAATAATTTTTTTCAAATTCTCATACAAGTAAATAAATAAATTGAATGTAGTTGCATTAGCATATAATCTTGTTAACTTCTATGCATTATTTGAGAGAGAGTGAATGTAATGAGTCATTGGACCGGAGCTATTAGTTCAAACATCGCAATAAATTCAGTTCATTTAATTCCAAATGATTTTTCTTAAATATTAATTTGCAATGTGATATTTTGCCACTAGAGGGCTTGTAAATCGTTGAATTAAATTTCGTCTAATGAGTTTTTTATGTAAATTCCACATTGTTAATGTTCCTAATATAACAAATGATATATTGCTTTTTTCATTTAAGCAATATTATTTGAAAAAAAAATGTGCGAAAGAATGGATGTATTACCCTGTATCTTAGATCAATTTCATGTACATGTACATTATTTATCATTAGATTTTAAAATTTTTCAGACAAATTTTAAATGAACTTATAGCTTTAGAAAATATTTATTTTTTCAAAAGCTTGCAATATTGCAATTAAAGTAATAATTAAATTTTTCCTTCTTTCTACAATCTATCATTGCTTTTGCCATCAACTGAGTTATTCTGAATCACTAATTGTTCATTTTTTAAATGGCAGTTTGTTACAACATTTACTAATAACAATAATAGAAAATGCATTTATCATAAATAAGATTTTATAGTGTGGAAATAAAATATTCATACATCAAATTGTAGAGCCTTTGCATTCCAGCCAGATTCAAATTATGGCACATCCAACTAGAGAAATTATTCGATGTCTGGATCTAACATCAAATTTATATATATATATATATATATGTTATATATATATGTATATATATATTCATTGTAAAAAACAAGAAATATTTTATGTAAACATGTTTCGAGTGTCTCCACTCATCGTCAGTACAATGAATAGCTTAAGCACACTTTGTACACAATATATATATATATATATATATATATATATACTAAACCAATTAAGGCATAGAAAAATATTAAACCGAATTAAATTACAAAATGATATTTATATGCAATCAACTATAACCCCGTTGTCTGATATTAAAATTTGCCAGACAATTGTCAGACTCAGCATTGGGTTTGGGCAAACCTATGGCACTCTCTCTAATTTGTTAAATACTTTCCAACAAAACGTGGAAAATTACCCTAATTGTTAAGGGAGACATTGGTTAAGCTAAATAAATGTGAACAGAAACTTGAAAATTAAATTTTCTATATAAGCACTGCTTACACTGCATTAGAACAATTTAGTACAATGTTCTTTTTAATAACTACATCGAATGTCATCTATATTTTTTGCCTTCGTCGCCACTGTCCAATATCTAAAAGTGCATAATTCAAAGAAGTTTATTGGTAATTTGATGAGAATCTTAGCAATACTTGACATGTTTGAATGAGATGGCAAAACGGAACCATGGGAGATGCAAAGTAGGGCTTACAAACTTTATCATTTTCACGAAAGGAACAATCATTTACTTTTTAAAATTTTATCAAGTAAGTCTTAGTTATTTGCTAATTGAAAACGAAATTTTTCAAGTCAATTTGGATCTTGATTCTAATTTTCTTGTCATCTTCTTACAATTCATGAAGCATCTCTCATCTTTTCTGTATGCATAATGTAAGTTTTTAATTCATATAATTACACTATTAATAACCTCATAAGTTTTCTTGAGAAATCGTTTCTATTTGATTTTTATTTGCTAAGACAATCATTAATCAATAATATTTATTAATAAATACTTAAAATTAATTCGAATAAAAAATATTCTGCAACAATAAATGTAGGTTAGTACAAACCACAAAAATAAACATTTATCCAGTTTTACAATTTACTTAAAAAAAATTTCTGAATATTTCTGTAATATCAAGATATTATAACTGAAATATAAGAAGTTGTTGTAACATTATCTACAGAAACCAAATCAATTAAGTTATAATTTAATATTTTTTGAAGAAACTTCATTTAAAAAATAGTAAATTCTACAGCGAAAAACCATAAAAATCATTCTTAGCTCGTCTCAATGTTTACAAAATTCAGAAATTTATACAGATTATATTATGGATATGTAGTTTAGCAGCTTATAAAAATAAATACATTTTAATTTTTACAATTAAATGACAAATGGTAATTTCAAATATTTCAAAGATGATGTGTTTCATCCATATTAAACGTTTAAAAAATTTAATACTGCCAAAATATCAATTCTGTAACACAAAATTGCAACTATGCATTGGGAATAATTTTAGAAACACTCTTTGTTTTAAAGAATAAAAAACGTTCAAATATTGTCGTTCAGGTGCATTCCCAAAATTTTCTTGACGAGAACATCCCCTCGAAATTTTTCCTAAAATGCATTTCACGACCTTAGTTTTTAAAAAATCTGAATTTTTCCCGAAAATTTATTTTTGAATTTATCCAATGAATATCAATTTGAAAAAACTTACAAGGAGACATTTCACCACACAATATCCCCATCCATCCGTTTACTTAAGCCACTGATAGAATTCAATATAATTTTCAACATATGTGAACCTTAAAAGATAGAATCTGGTTGGTGTTGTAACTAAATAAAATTTGTGATTTTGGTCAAAGTGATATAAGTCTGTAATGCTAGTTTATTGATGTTCTTTAGTATTCGTAATAATAATGAAAATAATCAGCCTTTGCCTATAGTAAAAACTAATCCACTTTAAACTATTTAACTATCAAGAGCTTCAATAGGTCCAATATATCAGATAAATGTAAATTCTTGATTATTGACACGAGTAATTACAAAAACCAGGATAGTTTAAAATTTAATTATTTTTTTGATGAATTTTTAATCAATTAATTTTAAGTTACATATCTTTTTATCACGTTCACCGATTTGATTTATATTTTATGAACGGTTTACCGTCCCGCAGTTTTCAACACGCATGTGTGTTTTAAGCTAGTAGGTGAACACCTGTTTGATAATAAAATCACCATACATCTGCAGAACACCATGGCGGAAGCTGTAAGAGTAATTGTGCGATGTCGCCCTATGAATGCCCGAGAGAAGAACTTGAATTGTCGAGAGGTGGTGCAGATTGACTCTTCTCGAAGGGAATGTGGACTTTTAAACCCTGCCAATGACAAGGAGCCTCCTAAAGTGTTTTCATTTGATGGAGCCTACTTTGTCGAAAGTACAACTGAAAATATATACAATGATGTCTGCTTCGATTTAGTGGAGGTAAATTAATAGCGATTTATGAAAAACCAAAAATCCCGGCTTTATCAAAAATATTACATGAAACATTTCTTAAAAAACAAAATGGTTCGTTATAACTTAGCATTGTCAAAAAAGTAGATTTATTAAATCAATTTAATGAAATTAAATTATTTTTTGCTAATTTATTAAGTTAAACTGACATTTTCTCAAACTTAGTGATATTAATAGCATTTAATGAAAACTTCAAATTTTCATCAAAATCCACTGTGGGATTTTTGTCCCCATCCCATCCCATATCAAACCCTATTGAACTTTGTATTTCATCTAAGTGGGGATGCCGTGCAATCACATTGAAATTAGAAAATTTGATTATATGCTGGATAGGTTGATATCAACCAAATTGTGAAAATATAATCTTTTTCAGTAAATAAACACCAAATCATGGGGTAAGTTAGTAGGAATGTTATGGTACTTTTTCCAAACTAAAAAAACTTTCTAAATATTTGTTTCGTACCCATTCCTATCCCATCCCCACTTGCATTCCCCATGGTCATTATGTAAAAATCACAGATAAATTAGCAGAATATTATAATATGCCATTAAATATATAATAAATCAATAAAAATATAGTATTTATTAAATCTGTTTTATTGCAAATACCGCACAATAAAACAAAAAATAACAAAAGCGTCCATTTATTATTATTATTAATCAAAAATATGAATATGTTACAAATGCGAAAATTTTGGATTCAATTAATTTAAGAAATTAATAAATGAATATACCATTATACACATCAATAATTAAAATTTAAAGTTCTACCAGAGGTCAGTGTTTATATTTAGATGAACACAATTTTGTAGCAAGCTTAAAATTAAATTAAGTAGTCGTCAAAGGACACAATTATTTTGTGTTAGCGAATAGAAATCCTTATCCTAGAATATATAAAGATTTCTATTTATTATTATGTATTAAGTATACTATTGAATTAAATCAATGAGAAAACACGGATTAAATAAATTTAAATTAATTAATCAGCCCTCATAATCAGTTCCACTAAAATTTAAAATGCTACTTTTGTTACTAAAAATTGCTTAGGCATGTCATAATTATAAATCATAAGCGTAGAAAAAGCTATGAAAATACTATTGGAAAATGTTTGTTTTAAAAAGATTTAAGAATTTAGCTAAAATCACATAACAATGACTTTTCATTAAATAGATAAAATTTGGAATCCTTGTAAAGTATAAAAAGTGCAAACAATGAGAGTAATATTCGGTGATTGCATAGAAACTGTGTAAATAGATTTTATTAGTTTTTCTTCATATAAAATATTGATAAACAACAACAACGACAATTAATATATTTCCTAAATGACGCGAAAATGATATGATCTGAGAGCAAATGAAAAAATTTTATAATTTGCTAAATTTGAGTCAGATTTCATTAAATGTTTATTTTTTGGTAAAGTATACATTAGAACTTCAGGCTAGCCTCAAGCCCATGGTGTCATGTCCCCATTTGGAAAAATGCAAAATTAATGTTGTAAAAACATGAAATAGAGTGCTAAAAATTCTAAACGTAAAGGTCTCCTACTGAATATTTTCTATACTGTTTTAGAAGAACAATGCCAAAGCTGAAATTGTACATTTTTTGTTACAGCATTTAAAATTTTGATTGATAAATATGCCTGATCATATAAGTGGTGACTTTAAATTACAACAACATTAGATATATATTCTTATCATTAAAAATAAAAACAAGTGAATACATGCATATTTTTATGAAATCATTGGACTTTTATTAGAAAGCTTAAGTGCTTTAATTTGAAATAAAGTAGAACAAATCTTCTTAGAATTTTCAAATTGCTCATTTTAGTTAATATCAGTTGTCTTTACGTCAAGTCCATGCGTTCTTAATTAACAGTTATATATTAAGCTGAGAAAGCCTTAACTTACTTGTAAAATTTTGATGGACATACATTATTGATTTAATCTATTGTTAACAATATTGAAAAATTTGTATTGATTTCACAATACAGATATTGTTGATTTTGCATTAAAACATACAGTAGGTAGAAATACAATAACAAACTTTTGAACACTTCGACACTCTCCTTTTTGCGGTTTTCTGTATAAATTCAATTTCAAAATAATTATTTAAAAATGTTGTAAAAAACATATATGAAAAATTATTTACATTTTTAATTTACCTACATATTCTTTTTGAAAATACATTATTTTTACGCTAGATGGCTAGATGAATGAATGTATGGCAACGACATCAAAACGTACTGATGACAAAAACGATAACGAAATCTTAGGTGACAGCTACTAGAACTATCTTAGTCAAAAGAAATGCAATAAATGTTTAGTTGAAATGTAAAGAAATTGATGCAAAGTCATTGTATAAGTATTTAAAATATTTTTTAAATAATTCATCCATATTTTTTAGCAAACTTTATGTAATCTTTTACTGATCCATATATAAGACGAACATTCAGCTCTGAAGTTTTTCCATTAACATGCAGCTAGATTAGATACTATATTGGTCTTTTCACGCAATCTTTTACACATTTATAGACGAAAAGCTAAAAAACACAAATAAATCATAAGCGATCTATATGCATTGCCATCCAGACAACTAGTAATGGGCAAACTTGAAAGCTGAATATTGGGCTGGATGGCCTTATATATAGATCAGTCTTGCTTTTACTCAAACTTTTTATCTAAATTATTTTAAATATTTGTGCAATAAACTGTGTATAATTTGGCAAGAAATTTCTTTAAATTGCGTAACTAATTTTTTTTTGTTGCTCTGGTTAGTGTAAACTAGTAATAATGTCTTCGCATAACTATCCTAAAAAACAAATCTTTTTTTGTTCTTCAATATCCCGCATTATTCTTAGCATATGGATGTCATTTTACCTTAAGAAAATAACTAGAAATTTCAAAATTTTTGAATGGTAATTTATACAAACAATTTCATTGTTTTTGAAGAGTTTGTATTTAAAAATATTTATAGTTTTGTAAGGCATTTTATTTTAAATTTTATTTCTTATAACGGCCACAAAGGTGAATAAAGTCTTTTTGTTGTTGTTGTTGTATTCCTAAAAATCCATTAAGTTTGTACTCGTAAAATATATTTAATGGCTACTCATTTTAAAAATCATTAGAATTTAAATGGCGATTCCTTGGCATTATCGTAAAAGGAAAATTGAAACTACATGGATACATGATGTGAGTGAGAATTTATAAATAATTAGCCATTTTGACGATTCAAATTCAAATGTCATTATTTTAATATTTGCTCAGCTGCAAGTCCATTTGCAGGGAAACTGTGAATAATTTATTAAAAAATCTTACTTACAGTAACGCCTAATATAATATAATAAACGATTAAGAACAATGAGAAATTCTGTATCAGTAAAATTAAACAATTCAATGATTTCTAGTTGAGATTAATGAGGCAACAATAGCTTTATAATATTGCATGCTTCCATTAGTTTAAAACCAGAAATGATCACGCGAAAAACACCCAAATGAAAATTGCAAAATTCTTGATTTTCAGGTAAATCAATAAACGGTATAGCAAAAGAACCACAAATTCTGTCATTGCTTGCAGATGGCGATTATATGCCCAATCTATCAATCTGAAAATATAGTAGTGTCTGCTAGCCAAGAGCTTGGCATTTATATTGAAGTCCAAATTGAGATAAGGAAGAAAGAAGGAATGTGAAGAGTTGATTTTTAAATATTCGAGGGTTGGACCAAAGATCGATTTCTAAATTCGAGATAAATAATTATAAGAACCAGTTGCTTTATGAATCAGAGGGAGATGAAGCAAGACATTAGAGGAAGAGCGAGAATAATATGCAGGATCGGAGAATTTAAAGAAAATCGGAGAAATCGAAGTCGTAAATACCAAGAAATAATTTGTAGAGAAAAGTGAAATCAAGAACGATGTACAGGGGAATTGACAAAATTCGAAGTTTAAGAAAAAGTTTGGTAAGTTTGATTAGAAAAAAAGATCTATGCCTGTCGAGTTTAATAGAAAAAGTGGAATTATGGGCATTGAGTCGAGAGGCAATATAATTTAAAGAGAACTAATTTGAAAGAAGAATTAAGTGAACTCAGCAGTGATGACATTAGGAAATAGAAAGTTTTATAAACATACGTAACCAAAATATTTGGTGTTGACTAAAATTGCACTGAAAATCACTGCATATATTCATCATTGTGATTCTTATCTCTTAGCGACTCTGTGTTGATCCTCATTTGTAAATGAATTATTCAACAATGTATTAATGTTTCATGTCAGCACAGTGACATTTCCTCAATATAAAATTCAATGCATTAAAATTTATTAGATCGACATTTCAATTAGCTGATTACTACAAAAACATGAGCATCTTTTTATATAGATTCACTATTTTATCATTAAAGTTGTTGCCGCAAGTCTAAGGAGACTAGCACAGTGAATGTATTAGGCTTCAGAAGGACTCTAACCAGGTGTAAGTGTTTGTCAACTCTAGCTAACCCATACCACGCAGATTTTTTATTTGTGCCAGACAAACAAAGTGGAGTTGCGGCCTCTTTGAATAGGAAAAGTATGTAGACATTGGTGTAAATAGACCGAGGCTTTTGCAGCTTTACTAATGTGACACAACTGCATTGATTGCCTAAGATGTTAACTGATGTTAACTAAATAGCAAGGCTAGGGATCAAGCTTCCCTTTCGGGACCTGGGCATCAGCGGGAAACGAGGACCTGTAATATCTGGTCACATGAGACTTTAGTGGTCTATGAAAAGATTCTATGGAAGTATATTTGATTAGTACTTAAAGTTTATAATATTATTTTAAAACTACACATAATAGATAAAAGATCAAACCCGGAAAATATATTCCCATTTGACAAATAATCTCACCTGTTTAAGTTCTATGTGCATTATTAACAATCTCAAGTTGAACCTGGAAAAGATAGTGGCTCTTAAGCTTAGGAATGGAGTAGCGTTTTTTTCTAATAAGGCATTGGTATACGAGGGGAAAAATATCGTGTCTCGATTTTACAATAATGGTGGCATTTTATCTGAAAAGTGTGAACATTTGACACTGGGATCATTTCTATAACAACTGAATGATGTAAATTATACCTCCTTCATCCAGAGCAAACCTCTCATTAGTCACATCTGTCATACCCAGATACTTGAAGTGCATTGTCAATCTGTTTTGTGGACAACCTTCAAACCCTTACTCATGCGTGGACGTATTTAAAACATTTTTACGAGCGCTGATTCGGAATTTCGAGATTCTCATCCACTATCACAGATTTAATAAAATCCAAGAAATCACTGTGATCAGCTTCGGAACTAACTCATGGCATCATCGTTGCCAGAGAAACTGATGGAGATCGCCTAAAGAATGTGGAAACAAACCCATTTTTGTTTTGGATAACCTTCACGAATAATTTTCACACTAAAAAAACTAAGAATCGACGAGATGCTGACATGCTATGATGATATAGACATAATTTTTTAACATTTTGTCGATCAATTATGGGTGTAATAATAAATACATTTATTATAAATCAATAAGGTACTTTATGTATTGTATATGATTTGTAATTGCGTAACATTTTACGTACAATTTGGATATTAGTCTTAAGTAAATTGTTCCAACTTGTAATTCTTACATTTTTATAAAAACATCAAAAAACTTCGAATGGTAGTTTGATATTTCAATGATTTTTAGAGGACAACAAAGCACTCTTCATGTGTACTGATTGTATATTTCTAAGGGTGGAGTAGTTTAATCAATACTGTTCCTGTTTATTTAATGGCATTTCAAAGAATGCTAATCCATCCATGACACCTGCCTAGTAACTATAAGACAAATACAATGCAGTGACTCTATACAGGAACATAGTGAAAATTTAACTAGCTAATATGCTCTTTCCTGCCATTTCCTTAGATACCAATTCCATATCCTAACTTCCAGAAAAGCTTCCCTCAAGTTCGCATTTAGAAATTGTATGCATTTTAGCGAAGTGAAGCTATTATGAGATTCAACTTATTACTAGAAATATTTATGCGCCTCTATTCCCAGGATTGACATTCTGCAGTACCAACCCAATTATAATTAATCATACAAATAGCACATACATACCCTTGAAAACTAGGCAGACTATCATTATCACATGCACAAGGTGCGGCCCCCACCCCGAAAAAGCCCATACTCCGAAATCGGGAACATGATATACATTTAAATGCATAGCCCTTTCCTCCTTACTCCTCTGATCAATTTGTACCATATATTTTAAATAGGCAGAAAGATTAATTTTATGGATTGTATAATACATAAACATACAGAGGTTGTATACAATCCTTGACTTAACAGACAACCAATGCAATTCATATGATTTATTGTTCCATAAGATAGTTTGAAAGTCAGTCTTGCGCAACAATTTTTGCATTCTTTGCAACTTCATAAATCATATCAATGTGATTCCAAAGAATTGCGATGCAGTAGTCAATGCATGACATTAGCATATCCAACCTTCAAATCATAGAGTTTTTTATAACTGGTTAATATTACACTAAGAACTTGGGCAAAAAAGTTTTTAAAATCATGCATTCAATTCTCCGAGCATTACCGAGAAATATTCTCATATAAGTAAAAAAATCCCAACAGTATTATTCTATAATTTGAAAAGAGATTATCTGTTCGACTTTTTGAATGAATAGTTGATCGAGATTGGCATGAGTCTTCAATCACTAAAAGAAGAGTAGGATATGAACCTCTAAGCGATTTGGATAAGAGATGTAGTTTTATTTACATAGTGCCCTCGATCTTGAGAAGTCTTCTTTCAAATAGTCTTACGAATAATTACTGTTTTAGTGTTAAGTAATTATTTATGTATGCAGCACACAATTACATTATTACAGATTCTGTAACTGAGTAAATTTCCAATTACAAGAGGGGATGACTCACGATTTTCACATAATCTTTATTATTTTATCTCCTACTGTAGAAATTTATTTAAAATAATATGCCGTCTTTTATTAATTATGCTCCGCTAATCTCAGGAGTATGTATGGAAACAATTTAAATAATGATATCAGACAACAGACATCAGAAGCGTATGGCATTTAGCATTGGTTATTAAGAGCCAAAATCCTATGCATGAATACAACCTAAGAAATTGATGATTGTTTTTTCAATTACAGATAGAAAAGTGCATGAATTTTTAGGGTGTTCTTGAAGGCTACAATGGCACTGTTTTTGCTTACGGTCAAACAGGCTGTGGAAAGTCGTTCAGCATGCAAGGTGTTAAGTCTCCCCAATCGCAAAGAGGTGTGATACCAAGAGCCTTTGATCACATATTTGAAGCTGTATCGGTAAGCGTACCTCGTTAAAGAATTCAAAATTAAATAATAAAAAGGTTAACACAAGTAGTAAAAGAAAGTTTCAATAGATATATAGTTGGAAATGTTTAGTACTTCAAAAACGAGTTTCGTAGGTTTTTTGCTTTAATTGTTAACCGCCTCCAAGTTTTAAAATTTTTTGAAAAAATTAAATCGTTGCTTCAAAAAATTTCAAGATATTTTGACAGTAGGAATTTGTATTACATTTAAACAGTCGTTTGTATTTTGCAAATCTTACATTAAGCAATATTTAAGTGTCAATAATTTAAAAAAAAAACATTTTTTTGGAAAAGATGCAAAGCGAAGTTCCTTTACATTTGATAATTCAAAACATTTCTGCCAATAATAATTTTATCAATTTCATGGTGATAGCTTAGCCATAAATTATTTAATTTTTATAAACTGAAAATAGCATAATCAATTCAATTCTAGAAATCCCACGTGACATTTTTTCTAATCAGACTTGTTCTCCAAAATTTTTTATTATACCACACTCAAATTTTTCATTAGCTATATTAATTATTTTGAACGTTTCAATGTTTCTATATAATAAGGAATTGGAAATTTTTTAGTTTTTATATTGATTTGTTGATTGATAAGACCTAAATTTGTAATTCTATTATGCATAGGTAAGTTTCTCAAAATATTTCTGTAATTCAATGTAACACATTGGGTATAAACTTTAGGTAACTACTGATAAGCAATATTTGGTTCATGCTTCGCATTTGGAAATCTATAATGAGGATGTACGAGATCTTCTTGGTTCAGATCCAAAGAAAAAAATGGAACTCAAGGAACACCCTGAGAAGGGCGTATACGTCAAGGGTAGTAGATATTCACTTTCATTAATTTTCAAGTTTATACAACAAGAGACTGAAATCCAAGCATAGTAAAATGACCCAATTTAGATTAATACTTAAACAGGATTGAGAAACAAGTTAAGAAAGATTTTTGAAGTGTCATTAACATTAAATATTAAATAATAAGAAGCTTACTGAAAGATAAGGTAAGGAGTGACTGTCACTGGAATTTTTGAAATTTCAACATTGATATCAATTTTGGGAAAGTTCCAATTTCGCCTAAATCTATCAAAGACTGTAAAAACGACTTCAAAAATTAATTTTAAAAATGAGTTTTAATCACCAAGTACATTTGTTCATTTTCGACAGTAAAAGAGAAACTGCTAACTCGAAGTTTTCCAACAAATATATTGCTATATATATATATATATATATATATATATATTTATATATATATACATATAGATATATATATATATATACAGATATATATATATATATATATAGACTATATATTAGGGGCCTGAGAGTACTCGAAATTTTAAAAACTGAAATATCGATGACACCATCGACCCAGAAGAAATTTGGCTAGTGATAATAGATTTGCTTTTTAGAACCCCACTAGTAGAAAAATGTGTATTATTATACAATCAAAGCACAAAATTCAATGAGAACTTCTATAGATGCTTTCCTTGTAGGAAACAGTACCTTTAGTGAAAAACTCATTTGCAATAGTCCCCTACTATCTCAATCCCCCACTAGAAGCAAAAAATGCACTGACATAAATCTCACAGTATGTCAGAGCGAAGTGCAGTGAGTACATCATTCTTTTGAGTGAGTGCATAAAAACGGACGTACTTCAATTGCACTTACTACGAGATTTATTTAATGAGATTAATAGTGAGCAATTTTTGACTTGAAAGAAACATTTTTAGTAGGAGCTTTTTGAACACCTTATAACATATTAGGACGCAAAGAGGGAGGACCGCTGTGTATAATTGAGACAAGTAGCGTTTCTGTTTAGACATTTCAATGAATGAAGTAAGAACCGTAGAAGAGTGTCAAGCTCTGATTGATCGTGGAATGAATAACCGCTCAGTTGGATTCACTCTAATGAATGCTGACTCATCCAGATCTCATTGTATTTTTACTATAAATATTGAGGTATGTCAGACAGGTGATGACAATCAGGAACACATCAGAGCAGCGAAGCTTAATCTTGTTGACTTAGCAGGAAGTGAAAGACAGAGCAAAACTGGTTGGTAGTTTCTTTGTCTTAGAATGCTCTTATAAGTCAGTAATGTATTGTATTATTCTTCGGAAGAAGGCATTCTACAATACATATAATCTTGCCCAAATTTAATTCTTAAATTATCGGAATTTAGAGATGACAAGTATTTTACCAATATCACACCATAGAAATGCGCAATGGCGGATCAGGCCGCGGGAATACTTCAGTACAAGGATTATTTTCAAAGATTCCAAAGCTCAATCAAGAATTTCATAAAGCTCAATTTTTGTATAGGATTCGGCCTTGATAGTACTACATTGGGCCCAATCTTTTTCTTGATATAATGATTGTGCTTAGCCACTTAGCTTAAAGACACTTACCCAAATCTTACTCAAAGAAGATACTTTTAAATTATCATTTCTGTACAGTGTATTACAAAAATAATAGTTTCATTGTCATTCCCACTATAGATGACTGTTTAGTAATCTTGTGAGAGCACTTCCGCTCCCATACCCGTACAATTGGAAGAAAATTTTGAATTAGGAGTGGGCAATTTTTTAAAATCCCTGGACTGAAAAAAACAAATTCTTCACATAAAAATTTTGGAATCAAATTTCGAAACGCATATATTCGAATGATGTGATAAATTTTTGATGCATTTCTTTGAGCTGGAAAATATTTGAAGAAGAGGTGTGCGATATTGGTACCTGCTCTCGGTTTAGCATCTAGTTTCGCTGTAACCGGGACCACAAATATAACTTCGGTGAAAGAGGCGGGATGCAATCGGAATAAGCATAGATAACTATTTGTACATAATATCAAAAAGTGAACACTAGTATTTTAAATATTTCATTTGCTTAAAAATATTAAAATTTATATGAAATTTCGGTAGCTACTTCGATGAGTTAAGCTCCGTTAACTATTTTCAATCAAATTATTTCTAACTTGATGTCTGGTAGTAAATTGAATAACGCTAGCGACCGAAACCAGAATGAACTTTTCGGGCTGGACTAAACGGGAAGACAATCAAAGAAAAANTCAGTTGGATTCACTCTAATGAATGCTGACTCATCCAGATCTCATTGTATTTTTACTATAAATATTGAGGTATGTCAGACAGGTGATGACAATCAGGAACACATCAGAGCAGCGAAGCTTAATCTTGTTGACTTAGCAGGAAGTGAAAGACAGAGCAAAACTGGTTGGTAGTTTCTTTGTCTTAGAATGCTCTTATAAGTCAGTAATGTATTGTATTATTCTTCGGAAGAAGGCATTCTACAATACATATAATCTTGCCCAAATTTAATTCTTAAATTATCGGAATTTAGAGATGACAAGTATTTTACCAATATCACACCATAGAAATGCGCAATGGCGGATCAGGCCGCGGGAATACTTCAGTACAAGGATTATTTTCAAAGATTCCAAAGCTCAATCAAGAATTTCATAAAGCTCAATTTTTGTATAGGATTCGGCCTTGATAGTACTACATTGGGCCCAATCTTTTTCTTGATATAATGATTGTGCTTAGCCACTTAGCTTAAAGACACTTACCCAAATCTTACTCAAAGAAGATACTTTTAAATTATCATTTCTGTACAGTGTATTACAAAAATAATAGTTTCATTGTCATTCCCACTATAGATGACTGTTTAGTAATCTTGTGAGAGCACTTCCGCTCCCATACCCGTACAATTGGAAGAAAATTTTGAATTAGGAGTGGGCAATTTTTTAAAATCCCTGGACTGAAAAAAACAAATTCTTCACATAAAAATTTTGGAATCAAATTTCGAAACGCATATATTCGAATGATGTGATAAATTTTTGATGCATTTCTTTGAGCTGGAAAATATTTGAAGAAGAGGTGTGCGATATTGGTACCTGCTCTCGGTTTAGCATCTAGTTTCGCTGTAACCGGGACCACAAATATAACTTCGGTGAAAGAGGCGGGATGCAATCGGAATAAGCATAGATAACTATTTGTACATAATATCAAAAAGTGAACACTAGTATTTTAAATATTTCATTTGCTTAAAAATATTAAAATTTATATGAAATTTCGGTAGCTACTTCGATGAGTTAAGCTCCGTTAACTATTTTCAATCAAATTATTTCTAACTTGATGTCTGGTAGTAAATTGAATAACGCTAGCGACCGAAACCAGAATGAACTTTTCGGGCTGGACTAAACGGGAAGACAATCAAAGAAAAAGCTTAGGCACCGGAACAGGACGGGATCAAGACTAAGCGCGACGGTTCCCGTAAGCCTCTCTTCACTTAAAGTACTGTGGCCGATTCTAAATGTCAATATTAATGCAAACTACAAGCTTTCAACAACTCTTGTTTAGTACCGCCTCTAATCTTATCCTGTGCATCAATATAAAATTATATTTTCAGCTTTTAAATTGGTCATTTAACACTAGATTACTCCTTGAGAATAAATTTACACCTGATGTTTCAAATGCGAAAATTATGCAATAGAAACAACATTTCTACAAACAACAAATTCAATGAGATTATCAGCATAATTGGAAGTATATGTACCTGCTAGTGCTTTTGCTGAATGAATAATGAAGCAAACAAAATATGCTTTTAGGTAATTTTGACCTATTGTCGAGTTCCTAGTGTTAAAGTTGGCTTTTGCTGTTTGCTGCTAATATAGACACTCACAAATGGACTCTGTCCATTTGAAAGAACTTTCAATTATCAGAAAATTATCTCTTTTATAATGGACTTAGTCCGCAATATACAATGTAGTATAGTTAAAAATTACAGCAATTCATATTTCATGTTCATGGGAATTTCAATGAGAATTTTGCAGAAAAAGAAACATTCTAAGGCAGATTCAGAGAGAGCGGGAGAAGAACTTTTATCGGGTGTGGGAGCACGGTAACCTGGTGAAGTAAATGTGCTCCCGTAAGTCTTTACTTTTTAGGAGTTCGTGAACATAAATTTTGCAATATTTAAGCATAAGTAATCTGAATGGGTGACTAAACTGTAATGAACGGTGTCTAATTTTAGTGTTTTACTTATGAGGTATTATGAGGTATTTTTCAATATGATTTAATGATTAAATTTAGTATTGCCTTGAATTGAACTATTTGGTTTGCAATTAATTTATTATTCATTTGCATCTTCTTGAAAAAAACGTAGATGTGTTTAGTTTGTGTGTGTGCTCCACATAACATGTATACATTTCGAACTAATAAATTTCAGTTAATCTATTTTGACTTGTAGGCGCTTCTGGTGATCGCCTCAAAGAGGCAACGAAAATTAATCTGTCCCTATCTGCACTTGGGAATGTTATTTCTGCACTTGTAGATGGCAAAAGCAAGCACATTCCATACAGAGATAGCAAACTTACTAGACTTTTGCAAGATTCCCTTGGTGGAAACACAAAGACACTAATGATTGCATGCCTTTCACCAGCCGGAGATAACTATGATGAGACTCTAAGTACATTAAGGTATATTGTATTGATTTTTTGTTTATAGTGTAGGAGGAATATTGTAATGTGCTATAAAAAATCAGCATCAAATTTGAAAAACTGAATTATATATGTTATCACTACTTTTTTACATAATTCTTGTATTGGTTAAAAGCGAAGAATTTTCAGTCCTTCATAACTCAATTAATGTTTGAGGGATGCTAAAATTAAATGCACAACTAATGCTGACTCACAATAGAAAATGAGTTTGAAACAAAGAAATTTAGAGGAAAAATACAGCACCTGAATGTTAATTTGAATTTTCTCTTCAATCATTGGGAATCTTAATTGAATATTAAAATTTTTATTATATTTAGTATAATAAACATAACGATTAGAAACTATTATTACAAGATTATACTTGCTTGTTTTCTAATTTCTAATTTCTTTTAGGAATTAATTCAATTTTCACCTTCAATAAAATTTCTCATGAAACTCGTATAACGAAATGTTTTTAAATTTATAAATTTTATCAGAAAGCAAACATTTAGAAACTGTTGGTATAATTTAGATATGCAAATCGGGCCAAAAACATAAAAAATAAACCCAAAATTAATGAAGACCCCAAGGAAGCTTTATTGAGGCAGTATAAAGAAGAAATTGAACAACTACGGCAAATGCTTTCAGGAAAAATTCCATACCAGCAGCCATCACTTGGAGGTAAGCATTATCAAAAATTTTTTAAAATTATTTCATGATTTTTAAAAACCAGGTTCTTAAGCCTTAAAAATTGTTTGTTGACGTTTAGATGTCAATTTTAAAGTAAATATCCTCCATTTAAATTTAGAATTTTGACAGTAATTTTCTCACATCTATAACCGAAGAGGCAATTCTAAGACTACCCTAACTCCAAACCTAGTACGAAATTTACAGATATAATTGTATAAGTCCTACCCCAAGCTTTTAACCAACATTTGGAGGATTTATGGTAGTGCAATCCAGACTTAAACTTGTGTTATCACAAGAATTTTAAAAAAATACAGCTATCATAGCAGCCCTGAACCAGCAAATAGCCCGTAGAGAATTCATGTTATTTAATTCAACGTTTTTCAGACAGCAGGCATAAATTTTATACTTTTGCTTAGTCATCTATTATTTGTTTTCACCACTATGCAATGTATATGTGCATTGCTGAAAATGTCAATTAGGGTTTTGTACTTGGTATATTGATTATCATTAATACTCCATTTTTTGAAATTGTCTTGAGACAATAAATGAATGCAATTTTAAATATTGTGAATGTGTGGCTTGATGCATGAAAACAAGATCCAGCGTAATGATAATACATAAAAATTTATAATGTCGACAGGTGCCTTTCGTTCACGCTTAGCGGAAGAATGAAATATGGTAACTTAAACAACTAATAAAATTCAGGAAATGGGATTCATATTTTTAAATGATTTCATCCCATCGAAGTTTACTTTACAGCTACCTCTTAACTATCTGCATATCTTTCAATAAATCGTTTTGGTTGTTAAGAAAAATATAGGCAAACAAATAATCTATTAGGAAAATCGAGTGGTGGAGGTGTCATTATTCATACCAAAAGTTTTATAACCTAAATTACGCAAAGATATAAAGTGTAGTGACGTATCCAAATTTGAAAGCTTGTGAGTAGAAATATAAAATCCTTTAAAAAATGCTACATTTAAAAAACAACTGATAAATGTTTCTTATTCTCCGCACAAAAAATATTCGAATTATTTCATTGCGCAATTGGAAAATGAGTTGGTTTTAGCTGTTTCTGAAAATAAAGACATTGTTTTAATGGGAGACTACAACATTAATTATTTGGACCAAAAACCGAAATAGAATTGACATTTTACTAAATATGTTTAATCTGAACATGGTTAATAAAATTACGCCGTCAAGGGTAACTGCAACGAGTAGCACGCTTATTGATTACTTCATAATGTCAGATAATGATTTTTCAAAACTTACACATTTTACTGTTGAATGTCTGTTCTCCGATCATTGCATTGCTTCTATTAGCTTTAAAAAAACCGGTAAATTCAATAGTTAGCAGATGGACCACAATTCGAGAAAGAAATGTTTGTGATGTTAAAAAACTAAAATTATCACTGACTCTCGATAATTGGAATGAAGTGTATTATGTACAAGATACTAATTCTATGATGGAAAATTTCATTTTAATCTTTGAAAATCAACTTAATATTTTCTTTCCGAAAAAGAAGATCTTACTTAACAAAATTTCAAAAATTCTTTCTCTAAATATAACAAATCTAAACCTTGGTTAACTGATGTATGCAAAAAATTGATTATTGAAAAGAACGACGCTTTTAAGAATTTTTCATTGACAAAATCTAGTTTAAAAAAACAAGAAATTTATCAAATTTTGAGAATCGTAAATCTTTTAATAAATATATTAAAAATGAATTTAAACTTTTACCAAACCAAAAGTCCAAATGGAAGCTCATTCATGAAATTGCTAAAACTAGAAAATCTAAATCTACAATCATTGAGGAAATTAGAGACTCTGATGGGAAATCATTTACAAATGATTTTGATTTTACAAATGTGAGAAACGAAACATTTGTTAACTTGGGAAAATCTAAAGGACCTTTTATCAAGTATCAATCATTAAATATTAATAATAAAACACCCCAATTCATTTTTGTTTTTCAACTACGTACGGAATGATTAAAGCAATTAATAAACTAAAACCCAATACATATATATATATATATATATATATATATATATAAATATTTATATATTGGCCGTTTGTTTCTGTTGACAATAAATTGACGAGTTTTTACTATTAGCACCTCAAAAAGGTAAAAAAAGCTTGCCACCTACAACTACTGCTTTGCATCCGGGAAAATATTGTGTGCCCGTTTTAAAAGACACTTTTTCCAAATAATTCCGTCGAGTTTTTCCATAAAAAGGTCTCTTTTTCAAAATTCCTTGTATGGGTCTAGTATTGGCCATATAGACCTGAAACATATACCATTCGAAAGCTTTGATCCTGAGCTACAAGAATCTGATATCAAGGGGTTACTATGAAATTTGTTGAGCACTTGCAAGCCAAATTTGGACAACAGGGGTACACAGTTTTTTTGAAAAATTTCGTTTTATTACTTGAAACACATGTAAATATAATTGAATAGATTTTTTTTGATTTTCCCATTTTAATATTTTGAAATTTATGGAACTCTGCTGTAGGACAAATACTGGTCGTACACAGTTGAAACATATACAATTCCAAAGACCTAGCCTTAATCTACTTGAATATCATCTAAATGATAGGTTTAATGTTAAAATTATTGAGTACTGACTGGCTGAAGATGGTCTACTTGCCCAAATTTTTGTAAAGTGATGACCAAAATTTTTTTCATTATTTTGGTATTTATTAGTGTGATATATGTACACTGAACACAGAGTGAAATGTGCACCACCATTCCAAATTTTCCAAATTTTATATTTTTGTCTCGAAAACGTGAACAGAACCATAGGAAAAAGCGAACATTTTAACCCTAATTGGGGTCTGAAATCTCAGCCTGTATTAGAGATATGGCTTAAGTTTGTATGAACACCTCAGATCAATTTTAACCTTCTTTCCAAATATAGGTCAAGCTAAGTTCTAGCATAAATATTTTTTGAGAAAAAGGACCGTATCAACTTTTACTGCAAAAATGTCCATTCTTTCTTACCCTAACCCATGTACTTTTGAAACAGTATCCGAAATCAGCTCATAGAATTTATTTAGACGAGAAATCGAAATTTAGTCTGATTTCTAACAAAAGCCTTAGAAAACATGCCAAACTTTAAAAAAACATTAGAATATTGTTTGCCCATGTCTGCCGTTCTTTTCATGCCCGTTACCAGCACGCAAGGCACTAATTCAAAACAGCATTCAGAAATACCTCTCGATTTCTGTTTCTAATGCGATTGTGACGCACAAGATTATTTAGTCGTGCTTAATGTCGTTTGCCAAAAAACTTTTATACCAATTCAGATGGGGTTAGGAACCTTCAATTTTCAGTATTCCTTCTAGGATTATATCTGTTTTGACTGTATTAAACGCCTTTATGTTGTCAACGGCAATGATTATGAAAAATGCAGGCGATTGATCAAGTATATTTCTACATTTGATGCGTAGGAGAACCAAAACATGATCTTGTATGCAAATTGATTATTTCCATTTGCCTTCACTAATAGGTCTTAATTCGCTAAACATATGAATAATACGGTTTTTGGTATTGATGTCATAATATCTTACTTTCATATTCTTATTAGTCAAATTAGAAGCGCTAACCCAGCAGGCAGTCACTTCCAAAACCAAGCTGAGTATTTTCCTAAATCTTTTTTCAAATTGACTCTAGTTAGAAATCGATAAACACTTTTAAATGCCCTCTAAGGTATTCATTGATCCCGGTTCTACGAGAATAGAACCAAAACAAAACACGGGATGGTACCGGACCTATATTTTAAATTCAAATTTAGCACATGCTATTATATTTTGTAAGCTAAACTATGTCTGTAATATTCTTATTCTGTTTTCTTGAATTTCAATCTCAGTACGCGACTAGAAATAAATGCAACGACGCGGGACCTAATCTCATGGACTGAAAAATTGAATACAGTCCAGAACCAGTACGAGGAAGGTACCAATATGGGTGATCCCGCAGGTTTATATTAGACAGGGTGTAACAAAAGTAACCAGACGCTTCATTTTACGAGAAATCTAACTTTATTCAGAAGAGTAGGAATAAAAAACGAATCATTCATCGTAGAATATACAGTGTAGCGAGTCTAAAACAACTTACTGAGGTTATAATGTCCAAAACGATGAATCATAAAAGAAGAAAGTATTCATAGCAAATGTTCAAAATGATGAGCATCACGTGCAATACATTTGTTAACCTAGTCCAAGAACAGATCGGCACATCTTGTTCACCAAATCTAATGGTATGGCAAGAATTTCTTCGGTAATAGTAGATCGTTGATAGTGCGTGGGTTTCCGCCATAAACTTTGTTCTTTAGTAAGCCCCACAGAAAAAAGTCTGGTACAGTCAGGTCCGGAGACCGTGCAGGCCAATCGATGAGGCCTCAGCGACCAATCCACCTGTTGGGAAACTGGTTGTCCAACCACTCTCGCACAATAAGTGAATAATGGGGCTGAGCTCCATCACAGTTAAATTTCCATAAATTGATGTACAGTTTTTTGCTTTCATTTTGCTAGCGTCTGGTTACTTTTGTTACACCCTGTATATAAACCAAGGATGCAATGGAGAGTAGTGTCTATTTTAAAACATTTTGTCATGTCTATTAGAAAGTGACATCGGACACTGTTAAACCCGACCCGATTTCGGATTTCAGAATGGGTCGGGTTAGGTACAAAAATTAGATTTACTATTCAAAAACTATTGATGTTAATTATCCCTTGATTTGAGAAAGATCCAGGACGTTAAGTAATACAATGATTTGCTGTTTCTCCTATCAGAAAATGATTAATGTTAATGATCATTTTATTGAACCGAGATCCATAACGTCAAATCAAGGTCAACGTTTCGGGTTTGGTTCGTGTATTATATATTCTGATCGGGTTGTGGTCGGGCCCATGTTTACCTCACATTGTCACGCTCTAATGTCTATATGTTCAATATGTGCAAGTTCACATGAAATATCTAATGAAGCAATTTATTGAGCCCTCGAATCAAGATTTAGTGAAGAACCCTTAAAATATAGTCCTACTCATAAATGACCAGCACCCTACATTTCAAGCTTAAGTATTAATCAAAGCCCCAATGAACGCTTAGTGTAATAACAACTTTTTGTTTAGAACATTGATATTCAAAGTTTGTGAAAACTCCATTATTCTGATTAAATCTGCTTCAAAATTTTTATGCAGAATTAGTTTTTATTGATATATTGATATTTAGAGATTCCTTCAGAGGGCACAAGATGGAAACTAAATCTTTAACAAAACATTACTCAAAATTTGAATTTACGATGCAAAAATTGATCCTAGTGGTAAAATTTAAGATTACACCTTCTAAAAAATCCCCCAAGTAGAATGTACCGGCATTTGTGAAAAGAATGACGTATTACTAAAATCATTCATTTAAAGATTAAGTTTATTAGATAGCATGGAAGTATATCACTTCATTATACGAGTTTCACAGGAATCTAGATACCGGTGTATTTTTTATGATTGAACTCTGAGAAATTTAACATTTTACAGAATGTTGAATAGATTTTTGGTTTTGTTAAGAGTCATAGGTCTATAACAAATAGCAATTTCACTCAATCGATAAAATTACTGTATTTTAAATTTAGAGAAGCAATTGCTTAGTCAGCAGGGTATTTTAGTGAAATATTTTAGTGGACAAAAAGACTCTTTTATTACTTGAACGTAAGTCTAGTTATAGTCTACGATGCAGTGATACACTTTGTAATTATATCACTGCATGTTTATGCAAATATGTTGTAAAATTTGCAATATTTATATAATTGCATGAGCTCGCAACTAATTTGTGCTCTAACAAGTGATTGCGCAATTGTTTTCAATACATCTAGAGTTGTTTGCATGCTATTGCTAACTGTTTTATGGCTGCAATCTTGCAGCTTGTTTCTCAATACATTGTTTCTATTTATTTTTAGAATGTAGTGTATAAGCTTGGCAGAAAATATTTATTTGGGAGTGATATTTATGTATATCAAAATTGAAGGAATAAGTGCAAACAAACTGTAGATAAAAATCGTAAAGTTCAAAACCTATACACAAGTTAAATAATGTTAATCACCTGCTTTACCACCATTACCTGCTATAACTGCCGCCGCACGACGAGCTTCAAACCGTAGAGCTTGACCAGAGCTTCACTTAGGGTTTCATTCGGGGATTGCGAACGCCATTCATTACGTCAAATTGTTGCTCTCTCAACCAAATAGACATCAGACTAGTTGTATGGATCGGAATGTTGTCCTGATGAAAGTTAAAGTTGCTTTGCCTCATTTCTTCAACTGGAAGGCTATTCTGACGCAGATTCAAACATTCTGCTTTCAATAATTTTCAATAGAGGTCCAACACGGTAATCTCTAAATGAATTCCAGAACATTAATTTGTTTATGCCAAAGTTCACCATAGATCCCTTCAGTTCTGCACCGTAAATAACTTATCGACCACAACACATACTGCCAATCTTCCACACTCTACTCTTAGTGTTCTCTAGGCCATTTAGACGGTTGGTTTTGTCAGCCTTTTAAATAATCTGAGTTTTCCTTACACGATGATTTTTACGACTAAACTCAACCATTCTTGCACTCATAGTGCTTGCAACGATGTTGACAACCGTTTTTTCTTTGAAATCTTGCCTCACATCTCGTTATCCGTACTCTTCCAGACCTTCTTTGATGATTAAGTGCGCATTGACGTGACAAGATTCGAGAATTTGTCCGCCTATCAAATGAAAAACGAATAGGTTGAGAGGCAAGCGACTGCTTAACACAATGTAATGCTACTATTGTGAATCTATCAACATCAGGTAATTCTCTATTTCATGTCATGGTAGTTTGATAGAATTGAAGCAGATAGCAGTAATTTACTCAGCACAATTTAATTAAGCATAATTTAGTATATTTAAATAAGATCAACATTTTTAAATCTAGGGATAATGCCTTCTGCCAGGGGTGTACAAATATAGATATTTGAAATACAAAATCTATTTTAATTAGTATAATAACACATACTAATTAGAATATAAATGAAATAGCACTGTTTACATTGGAAAATATACATCATTCACTAAAAATTTGAAATGCATTATTGTCCGTTTGTAGAACACTGAAATGAGTTTTATTTGTAGTAATATTATATGACTGATTGGAAAAACAAAAAATCTTTTATATTTCATTGCTTCTGAAGGTGTGTAGCACAGAAGGTCAATTATGGCTTTCATTGTAACATTCTTTTTAAACATAGCATGATATTGTCTTGGTGTCTCAAACTGCAATAAACAATTTATGATTCCATTGCAGCCGTGGTGAGTGTTTGAATATTTTTGAAATCCATCACTTACATTAATAGGAAATTTTCAAAATCTGTGATGGTTTTCGCAAAAAAATCTAGATTACAGTGTAATTTGAGTAATAAAAACATTTAAACCTTGAAAACACCACGAGATAGAGAATTCGCGACCTGTCACGAACACGTATAAGTGCGCCTTTGCGTGAAGTCAGGAGAATTGACTTTGAAAAGTGCGTGCCTGAGCGGGGCTTATAAAGTTCATCTTTAGAAAGCAAATTTCTTCAAGGTAATTTTTGTTGCCATGGGCATTAGACCGAGTCATTATATAAACATTAGGTACGATATGAATGTTTTTACACAACTCTTATTTCTCATTGAAAAAAAACATTTTTTGTACCTTAGGTTCAAGGATAATTTTTAGTAAACCAATAGATATGCCCATGTCAAAAGCTTTCACTACTTCTAAACAGGCTTAGATAAAATATTACAAAATGTGGTCAAATCGATTTGTTACTTTAAATTAATGCAATTAGAAATAGGGTAAAAACTTCTATGAAAAGTTGGCGTAGTCAGAATATTGAACAGCATAGTGTAGAACTGATTGATTTGCACATTTCCAAACTTAGAAATTGAAATTATTGAAAACGTAGGTTACAACTTAATTGAATTTAGATCAAGCAAAGACAGAAAACAACTTGAGAATGAGCGATTTAGAAACAGAGAAAAACATCATTCGTGACGTAAGCTTTTTAATAATTCATGCACATTTTGCTATAATTGTAATTGTTTCTATTTCCACTCTCCCATAACCACCTTGGTCAGCTCACTGCACTATATTTGTGATCATAACTTGCTAACTATTTAGTACTTCAGCATGCAACGAAAGTTATGATAATGTTGGTTGCACTGCTTACATAACTGCTTTTTAAATGCAATAACCAGTTCAATTAGGAGTTTATTTTAAGTCATACCTTGAAATTTGTCGAAAGTTTTGGATAGCATAATATATAATATATTATGTTGTTAATATATTTAATAAAATGATTGTCAAACATATTTGGAATTTCAGAGAAAAAGATAAGTGAATACATTCAGAAAACTTTTAATTTTCTGTTTTTTAGATTTTCAAATGTTAAATTTTTCGATATATTTTACATTTTGGGGATACTATCATTGTCACCTGGCAATAGTGTTTGGCGCCGATGCTATTTTATGATACCTTTATACATAGTTTCTCTTCTACGGTATAATAACTGACACTTTACATGCAGCTAAAGTCAACAGTTCATATACATAAGTGCCACTTGGGCACATAAAGAGTCATTTAGCATTTTTTCGAATAATTTTTTTGAATACACTTTCTTAAATTTATAACTGAATTAATGAAAGGCAACATTCTAACAAAATTCCATTTAAGTTTTAAAGAATACTGGTGTTTTGCATGAACCAGACTTGTCATCAAGCCGAGCTAAGCCGAGCAAAGCCGAGTCGAGCTTGAGCACTACATTGGATATACAACGACCCTTTCTTAAGCCAAGCAAAATTATAGTTCTCGCTTGTTAATTTGATTATGCAGATTTTTCTTATTTCAACATTCAATATGCCTTTTCTATAATCTCATTTTAAAATGTTCATTAAATAATTGGAAGAGCTATGTAAAAAATTCTGAGAGAGTAATATTTTTAAAAATAAATTTCGAGCTAAAACGAGCTTCATTATAAGGTTCTATGTGGTGAGCCGAGCCGAAAATACTCAAAAGTAAAACGACCAGCAATATGAAATTAGGAGAGGCATTAGGCGGGGGCAAAATGTCTGAGATGAGGCCCATTCAAAATATGCCTTACAAAAATTGAAATCTGAATATTAGCAGCAAAACCAAAACTATTTTTTAGAATATATCGAGATCTTTCAGTAGTTGAGATCGCACAGCGTTTTATTTTTTATTCGATTAGCCGTCAGATTATAATTTATGTTTGCTAACTCAATTCCTTCATCATTTTTTAATTTACACATATTGTTTGGAAGAGCTATGTAAAAAATTCTTTGAGCACAGTATTTTTAAAAAAATACCGAGCTAAAACGCGCCTCATTCAAAGTTTATATGTGGCGCCGAGCTGAACTTACACAAAATTTAAACGAGACGAGCCGAGCTCAGAGAGAATTGGTATGAAAATCAAAATACCATTAAAATGATTTTTTCGTTATGAATTTTCTACATCACTGCTTTAAGTTCATTAACCCTATTTCTACTAGGAATTGTTCAAAATCTGTCATGATTTAAACAAAAAATCTTTAAAAGCTTATAACTCAAGAACTAACGAAGATATATAAAATCTAAAAACACCACAAGATTGAGAACTACCTACGCCACGACATCCTCTGACATAACGGACAACCCACTTGAAAAGGACTCACACAGATTGTCATAGAAAAACAAAATATTTCAGGATAGTTATTGTTCCCAATTCCCATGGGCATTAGACCGCCTCATTATCTGTTACACTAAGTATAAAAATATTTTGAATATTTTTACAAAAATGGGATTTCTCAATGAAAAAAAATATCATTTGAACGTAATGCAGCACGTATCTTCATCATTGCATGAGCGGACCTCATCCCATAAATGTGTTCATGTAAAAGGTTTTTAATATTTCTTAACAGGTTCGGATAAAATTGTTCAAAATGCGGACAAATTGGTTGTTACGCAAAAGTAGCACTAGTGGAAATAAGGTTAATTAGTTATTCATCATAAAAAGCGTCATTTTCTTGCTTTCTTAGCGCTGTTATTCTAAGATTTTATACAGAACACTATTGTACTAATGCAGTTTTTAAGCAACTCCATATTGCGGTTGTTTCAGACTAACAAAGTGTCATTATTATAGAATAATTAGGAATACGAAAAGAAGATGGATATAATGAAACAGGAGATGTATGAAGTTAATAAAGACAAAGAAAAACTTCTGGAACAGTTGGCGGAATTTAAAACATCAACATCTTTAAAGGAACAAGAATCAAGGTGATTGACTTCGGATTATACTTAAATTTTCTATAAAAAGTGCTATCCTATTTATTCCTGCTAGGATACAATTAATATACATGAAAATATTGAATTGTCAACAAATTTATATTAGCAAAACATAGTAACTTACTGTTAATAGAATACATGAAAATTCCAATAGCTTTCAAATAAGACATTATGCATTGGAAGTTTATAATTTTGCAACTGTTTTCAAAAACCATTTACAACATTTGTGGAGAAGTGCATATCTTTAAATATCGAATAATGAAAAACTATTGAACTCACAATTACATCAAAACTTAAATTTGCAGTATTTAAAAATATATATATATATATATATATATATATATATATATATATGTGTTATATATATAGTCAAATATATATATATATATATATATATATATATATATATATATATATATATTTATATATACTTATATCTGAGTAGAAATTGGCGCTTTGTCTGACAATTATTTTCAATTTTGCTTAGAACACCCTGAATTAAGGATATAAGTGTGCTTGTATTATAAAATAAATATTGGATC
>CABFPE010000126.1:1011276-1022473 GCA_900660155.1 Hofstenia miamia | reverse complement strand
TTAAGAAACTGGTTTAGGTTTTTGAGTAGCTATAATGTTTTAGCAGCTTGTTATAAATGTATTGTAAAATGTATTGTAGTATGTACTGATATCCTTTAGCGATTATTGATATCCGATTTCCTTAAATGAGAATAAGTTGCAAATCTCTATTAGAAAATAACATAGATCTATAGATTTTCTTAATATTAGTATATGCAGGACAGTCTCGGCCTGAATGCTATTAATATAACATAAATTGAAGTCAATTAGAGATACAAAATCAATTTGCAGATTAAACTTAAAGCCAATATAAGCATGTTAACAAGTCTATTTCGCAGCATGGCTTTTTAAATGTGAATATAGCTCAGTATATATATTTAGATCCAATTTTTAACAGTGAATTGGAAGGAAATCAGCCTGAACCCAAGGTAATTTATCAATTTACAATTATGCAAAATCATTGTAAAATATGCTAACTAATAGCTGGCTTCTTTAGAGTTATCCCATGCATGCATGCAATAGTTCACACTATTAACACCCTTTTTGCAATACATTTTTCACCATGATTATGTTTTCCTCAAATTGCGCTTAAAAATTGAAATTTCATTGCTCAGAATAGGCCTTAAATTTGAAATAGATTGAAATTTTGACTATTGAAAATAGTCAATATTTCTCCATTAATCAACATAATCTCTAGCCTAACACCACGTCATTGTTGTAATATAACTAATATTGTATATGCTTCATGCCATACATACTATATAAACAGAGTAAGGTTCGTCACTTTTAATTGTAGTATAAGCACACTGCAAATGTAAATGAATAATCCAAAACTGTTGAAGATTAGTTAGTAGTTCAACGCTATGATGAGTCAATTTTGTGTTTACATTTCATAAAAATTGACTATTTTTAGGAAGACAAGTTGAAAGAGTCTGTTACAGTGACAGGCGACGAAATTCATCACTCAAAATCGGAACTAATGAAAGCACCACGACCGCCAGAGGAGGAACGCAAGATTTTAACAAAAGAGCAAAAAGCAGCCCTCGACAGGTAAATGCATCTTTTGTTGGAATGCTAACAATATGCAAGTTGATTGAATTTCAGATAGAAATTTTCATTCTAATGTAAGTAAATAGATTTGGTTGAGGTAACCGAAAAAGGCAATGGTAAGAAGATACGGACATTATTTTATGCTATTATTATGGTATTTTGTTGCTAAGTAACAACTGTAAACTCAAAAAACGGGAAAATAATAAATGATTCAGTTGACACCAAAAGCTTTGAACTCAATATAAATCAATATGTGGCTGTACTACTTCATCGCCAAAAGTGACTGTTTAGACTATAAAAACCCTGGTTTATCTCAATTCTTCTAAAATTCTTACACATAATATTGTTAACAATGCTGTAAATGCTGATCAATACTTGGGTGCATGCATCAACTACATGTACATCATGGCAACTGTAAATGTGAAATAATGCATTATTGAGTTAAATTCTGATTATAGATAATCGATCTGAATTTCACAAATTGTTCAAGTCACACTAATTTTTGAAACAGACTTATGAGAACACTTTTTGATGTATTGTATTTCTTATTAGTTTGTAATAGTTATATGTACTTATATGTTTAGCGCACTAGAGTTGGAATTTGTAAAATATGCGCAATACAAGAGTAAATTATAATTGTCATTATTGTTATTAGTAAATATTATTATTATCATTATTGTTATTATTATTCTTAAATTACTGTAAACCAAAAAAATTCTCATGTCTAAGTTTTTCAGCTTATTGTTAATACATTGATATTAATGCATGGCTGTTATAGAAAAGTGTAAGACTCTAAATAGGATATTATGCTGACTTTAATATATAATTCCAATGGCAAAATTGGTTTTTATTGTGATTTTTATGTGCTTTGTTACATTTAGATTGCAACAATTAGAAAATAAGCTCAGTGAAAAAGTAGTAAAAGGTGGTGAAAAGGCTAGTGATTCAAAAGTTCTGGAAAAGCGAGCTAAGCGAAAGAAGCATGTAGAGGAACGTAGACGACTTGAATTACGAAGGGCGGCTGATGCAGAAGATTTGGATACAGTCGTTCAAGTGTACGACAATGTCATGCAAGAGATCCAAGACAAAAATAAACGTCAAGAACGTATTGGAAAGGAGGTAATTGCGCACAACATTTATAAATGCAGACAAAAACATCGTTTGACATCCTGCTTTTGAATTCGCTTAAATAGTGAATTAAATCTAATTATTACATTATTGAAATTATAATGAAATCTTTTATAGAAAGGATGCTTATTTTTATGTAAAAAAATTTAAGTTGTAACATTGACAAATTTTGTATCTATGTCTCCCAACTATGATTATTGAATTGCAAACCTATGCATTTTATAATCCATTAATTAACGATAGTCATACTAAAAAATATAGTCAAAATATGTAAAAAAATTTCCTTACTGTTTACTGGACTCTATAATTGTCGTAATAGAAACCAATAAGTCCTAATTTGTTTCTGTGGATATACTCACATAATTATATTTTTACTATTGCAATATTCTTTACTTGTTCTTAATAAAATTTTTTATAATAATTTTTTAGGTGGTCTATATTCAGACATCGTTTTGCATCAATGCTAATCTAAGGTTCTGAATATGTATGATACATCAATCATACTTAGTAATTAGCAAGATAAAATTTTGATTTAGGCAATGCAGAAATTGCGATTAGAATGAGAATATTCGATATTAATACTTAGATACATTTCAAGTTAATTCAGTCAATAGTAGGTTATTTTCACTTAGCTACAACTTGCCAAATTTGAAATTCGAGATCTCCAATCAGAGTTTGAAACAGAAAGAACCAATTATTTGGATACAATTCGCGATCAGAACCAACAAATTTCTTTGCTGGAAGCCATAATTGACAAGATCCAACCTCTTGTTCTCAGAGACTGCAATTATTCAAATATTCGTCTGATAAAGGAAGAAGCAGTGTATGATTCAGAGAATATGTTCTGGAAGCTCCCCGAGGTTCATCGTGAAAAGACTAATTTTCCAGCATTAAGTAAGTACTTTTCGAAATAAATGTTGACCGTTTTTCCATATTAACTAAATGAAAACAAAAAATTATTGAGAGAACACTAATTTTTGCTTCAATAATATATTTAGTAATACCACAGAAAATATAAATATTTGTTATACTAAAATGAAAAAACTGAACATGAACATACAGTCCAATCGACGTGGTAGCTAATAAATACCATTATGATAAAATTCCAGTGGTTTTTCATTAAGAATTATCAAATCGTATTTCCTAATTTCATATATATATATATATATATATATATATATATATATATTTAAATGACATCATTAGACTTACCTTTTCAATTGGATTATCAACATCATCTGTGAAAGAAAAAATCGAACTTCAATCACAGTAAATAAATATTTATTTTCATTAGAATAATTTGCAAGAGCTAAAATCTCTAGAAACATTTTTTATTTGAAAGCAAGAAATAAGATACCTACTAAAATATCACCTCAACTTAAAGGAGAAAAATTCATTAAAAATTTTAAAAGAAATGTAAAAATGTATTTAAAACCACAAAAAGTCATACATTTAAATTGCCAAAGAACTCAATCAATTCTTCAACCAAGGTTAATCAATGAAGGAGAAAATATGCTATTTATTAAATCTTAATAAGTGTTCAACACTTTATTTTTATATTAGCTTTATGTACAGAGTATTTTAAGAAATAAAGATGATGATTATTATTAGAAAATATACTGTGTAAGTTCTAGTGTACACACTGAAAGGCTTTTCCAAATTCTGAAAAACGAATTAATGATTAAATATTCTTAAAATGTTTTCTATATTTATTCCTATAAAGCGCTTCTATTTAAAGATATAATTTGATGGAAGCATAAAAAAATTTAATATTTGATTATTTTTAAGCATAAATACATGCAACTATAAAAACAAGATTTTTGATATCATCCGGTTATGTAGAAATTCTATCAAGTGAAANCCTGCCGTTATATTATAGTATTGACCCTTACTAAAATCATTCTCGTTATATTTGTAACTGTGTGGGATGTCACATTGCAGTCTGATACCCTTTGAGATATTTTCGATCTTAGTTAACGGTTAGTGTCCTCTTTAGTGTTTGAATTTAACTCATACATGTTTAAACGAAACATTTGTAAATAAACAGTGCAGACTATAAATGATTAATATTAATATTAAGCACTCCTTATATATATATATGTATATATATATATATATATGAAATTAATAATATACTATAAGTATTTTAAATATATAATTTTGTAAAATATTATATTACCGCATTTAAATTTATCCTGATGAAGCAATGGTAAGTTCCGAAACGCGTTGTTTAATTTACGTTTTGTTTTTTATTTTGTTATATACAGTATATAAAGAGAATAGGAGAATAGGCAAACTTTGTAGTGCTCCTAGTATTCCATATAAGGTCAAGACCTGACTGGGGACTACTTGCCACCACCACTTTATGCGCGGATTCTACAATATATTATCACTGATTACACAGAACTTTACGCGCATGTGATTAACATATGTAATTGCAAACAACATTTCCACACATTCTAAATTATCATTTGTGAAAAAATTTTCTTTGCAACCCTATAGTTTATTTAAGATATTCAAAGATATGCTCTTAGATTTGATGAATTTATATAGTTGCAAGTGTTTTACACGGATGTTGATGAATTAGCTTTAGAGTTGAATTTTTAGATGGAGAGGCTCTGCATCGTCCAAAAACAAAGAAATCTTCTTCTGGTAAACCAATTCGAGACGAGGTTTTAGACCTGGATCATAAAGTATGTGAATTTCAGAATTTAAAATTAATATAATTAAGTATTGTTTTTGACCAAGTAGAATAAGTTTTCAGACAAAGTAATGCCAAAACTGTACAATGTATGTATCAAGCTTCTCAATATAATCATCTCCCAACTCCATACACTCTCATACATTCAGAAGAGATCTTTTTCACTATAAAATTTCCTATAAGTGATTTTCATCCAAATTTAAATTCCCTCCTTTTCCATGTCTATCATTTGGAAATGAATTTCTCATGGAGGTTTCTTCATTAAATAAGTGATTGTCACTGGGGACCGCATTAAATGAAAAAGTAACCATATTTTCATCTTCATTGAAATATTTGCAAAAAAGTGCATAGCCTTCGTGTTGATGATTTTTCAACTACATTTCATTACAAGCTTGCACATAATTCATTTTTTCTCATTAGAAAAAGAAATTTATATTTATTTATAGAAAATATTATTAAATTTAAAGAGCACGATTAGGGAAGATTGATAGCATTTTTGAGCAAACGCATGGACTACGGTCAGCGTTGCACGAGCGGGCCGGGTCTTTCCATTGACTGATTACAGTCTCTAAGTTTCTCGAGAGAATACTTACGCTGACTGGTACAATAAATCACATTATTGGCTTTTAAAACTAAGAACGGTTCCTTTCCATATTCGTGTACTTAGTTAAATGTTATGCTCTTTATATTGTTTAATTAACAACTCAATTACTTCTCCTCAACCGTCAACTTCGTCGAACGTTCCTGGTATTATTTATCCGTGTGTAAAACAGTGGTACTCCGAGATTGGTCTCAAGTAATAAAGAAACTATCCCAACTATTCTAGTAAAATGTTGGTACCTAACTTGCAAGTATCTTGATTACGTTAAAATGGTCGATTAGGTATTGCTTGTGTAGTGCCAAATCTGATATCTAAGGCGGGAAATACTTTACGAAAGGATACTTTTGCATTATTTTTCCCCAATTATACTGGACACAAACTCATAAGAATTTAGTTTGCTCATGAATTCATTTATCATTAATAACATTTATCAGGACTTCATAATTTCTCTAGAAAATGTAAACTTTTCCTTGTACATGGAATGAATTTCAGTTCAGTAACGAATGCTTAAAATTGTTTTCCACCTGTTTTTGAACACAACTATGTATTCTTCGAGGGGAAAGCTCCTGCAACTGCGTATTTGCGCACATGAATGATTGAACTTTGAATAGTACTATGCAATACATTTTCTACAATACAAAAATGTGTTTTGGGAATTCCATTACTAATAAGTATTGCTTGAAATGAAATTAATTCAATTTAGGAAAGAGAAAGCAGCAATGTCATAGAGAATTACATGAGGCCAAAAAGAGCTCAAACTATATTAGAGCGTGCAGCAGCTGACAAAGAACAGGAACCAAAAATTACTTCCCCACGGTCACAAGATTTAACCGACCAAAATCTATGGGAACGAAATCCAAATTCACTGATTCTAGAAAAAATTGATTTAAAGAAAGATAGAAAATCTAGCAAAAGAAAATCTAAAACCGTTATGAATAATAATAATGCGTGGTGACTATTGTATACAATTTTTTATAGTAAATATTTTCTGTAGTATTTTTTTACACGACGTTTCTATTCAAATTATTACTTTCTAGGGGCAATCAGCTTTAAAATTTGATTTTAAAAATCATAGTTATCATGTATGATCCATTATATTGTTGTACTTGATGCACCGCTTAATATCTTCAGGTAACCCCGTTACTTCTTCAATTGGGCTGTGAGTTTCTAACTAGTTCTCAAATCTCACAGCTTTCACAATTTTTAGTGATACTTTGCCATATGACAGAGAGGTAAGCTACTTTATGGATTCATTTCAACCTTTGTAATTATGACTTCAATTCAAGGATGTCTATTACTTAGTTCAGGACTCTGCATTAGCTTGCAAAACTAAAAAGTAATAACAAAGTCCCTGTCATTATTATTTAAATTTAGAGGCTTAATGATTTGTTGTAAAAATCTATTACAGATATCTTTGCATATACCTAATGTAATTGTAATTTCAATACATGTTGTTGTATATTGTGCCACCTAATCAAATCATAGGTTAGCAAAAAAATGTTTTTACATAAAAATAATTAGACTAATATTTCATTTCACACAAAATATTGTTTATCTAGAAATTGTTTGTTTGTTTTTGAAATATCTACAACATCTTTATAAAGAAATTGCTCTTGAGTTTTAGACTAATTTTTTCTTGATGATAATTATCAAGAGGTATAGCTGTATAGTTATTAAAGAAAGACTAGAAAACTTGCAAAATGTGATCATTTATGTAATTACATTTTTAACAATGAACATCGACGCATACATTCCAATGAATTACAGAAATTTTTTAAAACAATTACGCCTCCTTTTCTTAAATTAGGATTTGCACTTAATATCAACAAATTATAACATCTAATAAAATAATGAAGAGGGAAATCAAGATTGAAAGACCTTCCAAAGCAGTATGCCAATTCGTTGCGACATGTTACACATTATATTCAAGGGCGAATCCAGAAAAAATAGATGGGGAGGTGTGAATTTACCAGTTACCATATATTTTCTCAAAAATGCATACATAATTACATATACTAAAAAATGTGTTTTATAAGGTATATAGATGAGCACACAACATAGTATTGACATATTTACAAAGTTCACCCATCATTTTTTAAATTTTTAACTAAAATTAGGTAGATGCGATTTATGGGGTTCAAAGCAACGTGTTATTAACATTTGCATGCAACCATGAAATAGAACTTTAAAAGATATTTCATACATTTGCATGACATTCATTTTTTAGTGTAAGATACTATTTATAACATATTTTTGAAATTGATATAGCAGCATTAGTGGCACTCTTAAAAATTTTGTAAATTGAAAGTTTTTATTGTAATTTTCTAAAAAAAGCCTGAACTATTTGAAATTAAAATTGCTGAATAATGTCACTATGTGGAAATTTGAAAAATCAAATCAGGGCGTTTTATGGTATATGCGAGAACTAGGAATGCCTGCATTTGTATACAATAACAAAATGATTTTAGTAACAATATACTTAGATTTGTAAAAACAATATGAAGGACATATGATAAATGGTCCTAAACATAATAAATTTGTAAAAAGATTTTAGCAAATAGCTTATTGACTGTGAAGCCTTAGAAAACAAGTGTTTGAATCTGAATTTATTCAAGGGTAAACAGTGGACATTTATGCAGTACGTAGAAGTCGAATAAAATTTTATGGTAACCTTGTGTGTTCATATACAATCCAGGCGAACTTAAGCCTCAAGGCAACTTGCTCAACTGCTAGAATACGCTGTATGTATGTTGAAAAAAATGAATCCACTTAGTAGCAAATCGCTTGAAATTCTACTGTTTTTGTGGGTTATTGGACATTTTCTGTATTTAAGCCAACTGTTTTTTCATTACCGTTTATATAAGTCTACGAATCGAAGATTCTGTTCGATAAGAATGTCTTAGGAGAGAATTTTCACCAACATCATTATATGCGTATATGCTTTTTATCATTGAAAACTATCAATATAGTTAGTATTATATTTGCAGTTGTTTACCAAAATTTTACTGATTCAATCAGCATATTTTTTACGAATTCAAGCATATTAGAAGGGTATTACATTATTTCCAAGCGTGAAGAGTTGATTTAAGCTATACCTGACATTCTTGTTCATTTAAATTTTGATTGAGAAGAGCATTTTACACATTTATGTACAATCATTTAATTTTATTACATATATCTTGGATGTTGTGCTGTGCAATTCTTTCGGTAGTACTCATTCCAGATTTGATCTCACAACAAGTATGTAAAAGCTCTATTACAAGCATTGACTAACATGCTTAAGTTGAAGATTGTACATATTTCATTGGAAAAATGGTGCCATGGACATTTTAATGTCAGGATATATGATTTGATGATATCTATTAAATGAGTTTACATAAAGCAGATGATTGCACTTACTGTCTTTATAAAAATATGAGAAATTGGATTTTGATATAAGTATTCCTGCTTTAAGAATAGAAGTTTTAAAGAAACATGCTTTTGATTTCATATAAGTATTCCTGCTTTAAGAATAGAAGTTTTAAAGAAACATGCTTTTGATTTCTGAGAAAATTAACAGTATGACAAAATTGTTTGTTTTTTGCTGGTGGAAGGGGGATGTATACCATCATCCCCGCTCTGGATCCACTACTGAATACATTGCAAAGACTTACGGAAATTTACTAACATGAATTAAAGAATAAAAGAATCAATCAAAAATTTCAGATCCCTTAAGAACCTGTGACTTGAAATTTTCATATAATGTTTTCGCCAAGCCACGCAATGATTAAGCAAATAAACAAGATGAATATATATATATAAATATATATATATATTTATAATATATGTATATATATATGTATATATATATATACATCAATTACATCTACCTACGTTTCGTAGGGTATATTTTCATTAATCGTTTGTTAATTTGTAGTGTTAGGTCGAAAAATGTCGCAGTTAAATGAAAGCATTTACTTATGAAATTTTTGCGTGAACTCAACTCCATTGAATTTAATAAAGACTTTGTTTCGATTACATGTAATTGAATCACGATGTTCACATTATCGTCACAATTTGTAGAAGTAAAAACTGAATAAATACTGAAAAAAACGCTTAAGCATTTCATTGTGTGTATTCTTTGTTATGAACTACTTTTATAATTTTTCACATTTAAATTGTTGTTTCAAATTATATATTTATAGAATAGCATACTAAAGCTAAATTGTGATGACTATCGCTACCTATGTTTTCACTATCGTTTAATGAAAAGTGAAATAAGTCTAATACAAATTGTATATATAAGTGTATACTATTCTAAAATTACAATATGAATTATAATCTGAAATATTGTTGTCAAAAAATTGAAGTGAAGGACTAAATTGTGAATTTAACAAGTTTCTTTTCTTAAAATACCAATCTCGTCACTATTAAACATTGTAATTTTTCGTCCACGAATGGTGCACAAGAAGAAGTTTTTTAACCACTTCTGTAGTGTCAGCACGTAGGAGAATTCAAGAGCATAGAACTTTAACAGAAATGTCGAATCACTTAAAGATCTGTGATTATGAATTCAATTATAAAATATTAGGCAAAACAAAAAATCAATTTTCACTAAAATCAGCTACACAAACATTCACACAAACATTGATTATATTATTATATATTGTACATATTAATTTGTAGTTATTTATTTGTTTATATTTCATTTTTCTTTTGTCATGTGTTAGTTTGTAGAATTTTGTATACATTGAGCAATAAATTTGCGTTGACTCTTAATACTATTATTATTTGTTAATAGATCTTATTTTATTTCAATTGTGCGTTAAATTCCGATTTGTTGCCAATTGCAACTAGTGCTGTGCATCCTTATGTACTTCACCGCATTTCACTTGATAGAATTTCTACATAACCGGATGATATCAAAAATCTTGTTTTTATAGTTGCATGTATTTATGCTTAAAAATAATCAAATATTAAATTTTTATATGCTTCCATCAAATTATATCTTTAAATAGAAGCGCTTTATAGGAATAAATATAGAAAACATTTTAAGAATATTTAATCATTAATTCGTTTTTCAGAATTTGGAAAAGCCTTTCAGTGTGTACACTAGAACTTACACAGTATATTTTCTAATAATAATCATCATCTTTATTTCTTAAAATACTCTGTACATAAAGCTAATATAAAAATATAGTGTTGAACACTTATTAAGATTTAATAAATAGCATATTTTCTCCTTCATTGATTAACCTTGGTTGAAGAATTGATTGAGTTCTTTGGCAATTTAAATGTATGACTTTTTGTGGTTTTAAATACATTTTTACATTTCTTTTAAATTTTTAATGAATTTTTCTCCTTTAAGTTGAGGTGATATTTTAGTAGGTATCTTATTTCTTGCTTTCAAATAAAAAATGTTTCTAGAGATTTTAGCTCTTGCAAATTATTCTAATGAAAATAAATATTTATTTACTGTGATTGAAGTTCGATTTTTTCTTTCACAGATGATGTTGATAATCCAATTGAAAAGGTAAGTCTAATGATGTCATTTAAATATATATATATATATATATATATATATATAAATGATATTTTGCTACGACTTAGCCTATTATGAAAGTTTATTCCGCAAACATGTTTCGCTACTACGTATAGCTTCGTCAGTGCATATAGAGTATAGAGGGAAAGTTTAGAAAAGTTTAAGAATGCTAACATGGTTTAATTGTCTATTTAAAAGTTTTTTACGTTGTTGTTTT
>CABFPE010000126.1:985602-1003144 GCA_900660155.1 Hofstenia miamia | reverse complement strand
GTGTATATATATATATATATATATATATATATATTGACCCAAGATTCCAATAAACTTAAAATCAGCAAATTCCAATAAAGTAATGAGCGTAATAAATCAGAAAAACTTTATTAAAATTTCACCCACTTATTAAATTTAGAACAGAACGATTTTTCTAGTTTTTAGTTATTCAAGCAATGAGACCTCTTATCAATATATTAAATAATTGATTTAAAAATTAATAAAATTATTGTAATGTATTATTGTAGGTTTACACCATTCTATCCCTACAATTATTTGTGACATTTGGCTCGGTAGTTGCTACAATTCTTATGTAAGGCGTATATTTCGTTACATAAAAATAACAATATACTTTAGATATGATGTCAAGGTGTATATGTATCAAAATGTATGGGTAATTCTTACAGCACTGTAAGTATCAAATTCGATTATTTGTTTTCTAATCTTTAATTAGGAGGTTTTCTGTTGTTGAGAATTGATTTTGATTTATCATCCGGAATCCTCTGCTCCCTAATTCAAATTTAACACGAATAAAATTTATTGTTAATAAACACTAAATTTAGTTGCCTTTAATATGCCGCTTAAGTTTCGTATTGGACATTGTTGCAAACATTTTGTACTAAACTTGCAATAACATCCCCTATTCTAGAACATTAACCTTCTAACGTTAATGGAAAAAAATAACACTAACGAAAATTGGGGTAATATGTTCACCCCAACGATATATTTCCCATGATATAAGTTTTTTCCTTTTTTTGTGATGATTGTTGGTAAAATAGCCCCTTGACATTTTAAAGAAAGTTTCATTGGTCAATAATTTTGAATGAAATGTATCCCCATATTATATATTATATTATATCTTTTATTTGCTTACTATATAGATATACCTAAGTCATATCATAGCTCTTGTGACGCATTCAAATGGGACGAAATGCTTAGAGAGCTGTTTTGTAAAAAGCTCAAAGAAATCACTAATTGGTGCGAACTTATCACTCGTCTTCGAGCAGGTTGTGCGTCTTTGTCGCCGAATCGAAGAACACAGATGAGTAGCTTGAAGTGATAAACCTTCATGGTATCATAAAACACACTACGCCCATGTACTTTGTCCCATAAACTTTCGATTGTTTCATGATTAGACCGAAATACTCCTGATAACATCAACAATCCGATGTAAGCGTTTATTTCCCAATAGTCAGTATTTTTCCAATTAGTGGGGTAAAGTCTTTGACCTTCTTTGTTTCGAATTGGAAACAATTATCTCTATCATATCTTTGGTAACAAATTAATCGAAGGCGTCCAATATAGTGAGTACTGTTGCTTTCATCAGCCTTGGTACACGCGGTGATCGATGCATTACGTTTGCATGTTGATTCTGTCGAATAGTTGGTGGTTCAAGATACCACTCTTTTCCTTCTTATCTGACATAGTCATAGTCACTGGCGTCGTCAGGAAAATTAGTTATATCATCTTCCTCACCAATAGCATCATCTGGCAATTTAGAATCAGCGGATTACTGTCAACATGATCTACTTCATAGCCGTCACTCTCAGCACTAATAGAAAAATCACTGTCCTCATTCGAAATATTTTCCAGCGCTTGCAACAATGAATGCACCGCCTCTGCAGCAGTGTGGTGTCTCAGCCGTGATAACATAACGATGGAAAAACTTCTGGTAAAAGCAGTGAAATATTTTGGAGCAGCACCACAGTCACCAGTCTATATTGATGTTCTTTGCTTTGAGATGTAATTGGGCCATTTACAGACTAATTGAAGCAATCCCTCAAGGTCACATTGTTACCACACTTTGCTTTGCTATCGCGTGATAGCTGGGTGGATGAATCATACGATCTCCTGATTGGCGAATTCACAAATCAGAAGACCTGACCGATTGATGTCCAAAATATAGGTTTCATAATATGCGTAAGCCTATTAATACCTCTAATCAATAGTGTATGTGATGTTTCAGTTTGATATGAGTCACTACTAACAATGTAGTCTTGGTATGGTAATGAACATTTTAAAAATAAAAATTTTGACTGGGGTCAGCATACCCTACATTACCATTAGTGTGATTTTTTGCTATTTCAAATCGAGGATTGATATAGATTGCAGCAATAATCGAGTGAATAGCATTTATTATTACCCAAACGTAATCTGAAAATTGTCACAAAGTATCAGCCATATTCAATGATGTTTATTTGATAAATTTGATTCTTAGAAAACACATGGGGTCATACCCTGACTCCCATTTACGGTTAGAAGATTAAGAAATTGGTGTAAAATGTATATGCACATTCATATTAGCCTACACCAGGGTTGTAAATGAGTCATTGAATTTTCAATCAACCTAAAATTCAACTAATGAATTTCTAACCAACCCGGCCCAATGTGCGCTTGACTGAAAAGCAAGTTGTTTCAAAATATGATCCAAATATGACCAAACAACAATGTCAATATTTCTACAGATTTTTGCTTCATCACATTTATTCGTAGACGCGTCTGAAAAGGTACACACACAATGTATTAAATGGTAAAATCAATAAAAGTAAATATTTTATACTGAAGTGTAAAAAATTAACACTAACAATATATAACTCTCCTGTAAGCTTGTATGCATAATATCCTTCAATAATTCAGACATGAGCACACAGTACTTAAATATGATATTTGACCCAAGGAAACCAAAAATGCTTCCTATACTACATGCGCATGTTACTTATATTATTTCATTAGCAATCCTATTTAGAAACTATGAAAAAAACATCTTAATACATACGTATAGTTGACAATTTTTTGAATTTCACCAAAGGAAATTATCAAAGATTTTTTTGTCTGCTCTCCAATAGAAGCAGCAAAATTCTGCTGCATTTCTTGTTTTTATCACTCAAACTTCAAATTTCAAAATGTAATTCACTAAATATAAAACAAATATAATACTAAAACTTAAAAAAATTAAGGTATTTACCTTTAATTGAGTATTTTAGTTGCGTTTGGGCGGTTTCATACATCGTGATTATGTTAGCAAAAAATTTGAGAAGGGTATTTCCATGGAACTGCATCTTCATTATTATCATTGTAAGTAAATATTCTAAAGTAAAATTAACCTTTATAATTTAGACATTATCTATGAGCGTTGTCTTATCTGCATTATCAAGGTAACCAGTTCATGGCAGTAGTATGCACGAAATATGCAGTCATATGCACATGTATATTATATAAAACCGCGATTGTTTCTATATTTTTTGATGGGGATTACCATATATTTAGGATTTTGCACAAATAGTGTTATTGATATTTCGTTGCAAATCGTTTTCTCAGTCTTCGTTTACATAGCAGATTTTGGTGGTTTTTTTGCCGTTTATTATTAATACAATTGAAATTTTTAATATTAAGCGAATGAACTAGAAATTTAGCTATTCCTAATTACTAATTTCTCTAATTGTAAATGAGGCTTTTGCCTATTGTAATATATATATATATATATATATAATGATCATTTGCTAAGGCTTAGCATATTTCATTGAAAAAACAAATTTATTCGAAATCATACATGTTTCGCTTCATAATCATAGCTTCATCAGCGATAAAATTGAGGAAAATTAAGGATGACTTTAGAATAAATGTCAACTTTGAAATTATTTAATTGTTTATTTAATAGATTGATGGTGCATTCTTTTATAATAATTGCTTCGGCGATTTTCATGTAATTGGTTTTAGTTATAATATTAATTTTTTCTTTCTCTTGCTGATAGTAATGACAATAGATTTCAGATTTTAAATGGCCTTTAAGTTGTTCTTTAATCCTAGTTGGTAGATGTCGTCTTCTTTCCCCAATGTATGAGGCTGAATACTCACCACAGTTATATTTGTAGACACTGGAGGAAGCCAAGTGCATCGGAAAAGGATTTTGTTACTGAAAAATGATGAAGTTTTTGTTGAAGTAAACTGTTGGAATTATTTTTGTTTCATAATTACGCAATTTTCTGTTGATGCTTTTAATTTCTCGCCTTAGGCATTTTTCTTGTTGTTCAATATATGGTAAGCTCCAATATATGCTTTTTAGGGGTTGTCTTTACTTTGTTGTTGTTTGATATTTTTGAAGAATTGGTCTAAGTATTTTCCTATGAGATGGTGAGGATATCCATTGTCTAAAAGTATTGAAAAAGTTGGCAATTCCTTCAGTAAGATTGGTGTAATTAGATGATGTCGTAAATACTCGATTGATTAATGTTTTAATGGTGTTAATTTTATAGATTTTAGGACATTATGAAGAATAAGGTATATATATATATAGTCCTGTATTCGTCATTTTTATGTGCCATTTTGATTCAATTCTGTCATTTGTTCTTAGTAGTTCTGAATCAAGAAATATTAGTTTATTATTTTCTTCAGTTTCATATGTGAATTTGATCGAGATTAAATGGTTGCTCATAAATTTTTGAAATTCATCGATGTTATTAATATTCCTGAATATGCAAAAGATGTCATCAACATATCGATAGTATAATAATAATAATAATAATAATAATAATAAATAATAATAATAATAATAATAATAATAATAATAATATATATATATATAAATATATTAGTCACCTGTACAAATATAAGCAGTCACCTGTACAATGTTACATTTATATTCAAAACCGTCAGTTGTACTATGGGATTTTTTCTTTACTGCCCTCAGCATGTTTGTCAAAGATGATCTTCTTGATAGCAACCGGTGTATACTTCATTGCAATAAATCTTTTGTGATTATCCCAAGTATTGGTTGTCTTTATATAAAGAGTAGAAGCCAATGAAAAGCCATGTTAACTTCAAAAGAATGGATCTGTAGGCGTGTCTCACTACTTTTTTCCAACAAGTCTTTGACGGCATCCGATCAAAGAGCGCGGCTAGCGCGGAATATCTCACAATTGAAGCCGACTTGTCAATCAAAGCAACTGACAACAATCATCTTTATTGATGTTCAAAGTGTAATTCCGATTCACTAATTAATGAATGCGTGAGAGCGATTTACATAAATTTCAGATGGGTGTCTCACTACTTTTTTCCACTACTGTATATATTTACCTGCTTCATATAGCAATTTTCTTAAATGCATTTATCAAAAAAATGGCATTTGAAAAGACTAATCTTGACGCATATTTTGAAATTGTGGATTATATCCCAATTCAACAAATGCTCTTTTTGAGCTTCCTACACAGATGGTTTCAGAATAATGTACTGTTAAAATGATGCACTGTAGATTTACATACAAAATTTGCAATTTGGGTAATATAAATGGAAAAAAGGCGTTTAAACTAGAACTGCTTGTACTAATTTCTTTGAATGTCTCGCAAGTGCAGTAATATACATGTATCAATGAAATGTACAAATAACTTTGAAAAATCATTATCGAAAAAACTCTCTTTGCTTACAGTTTAAGATAGCAAATGGAAACACTAATTCAAAAATTTCAATTTTGAAAACAATATTGACGAGTGTAAAAATTTCTTGTAATGGCTATGTTACTTTATGTCAAAAGATACTGTCTACTGCATAAATTGTCGTCTTTTCACTGATACTGGAAATCAAACAGGTCTTTCAGACAGGAAAAATATGTCCATGCTTATAAAACGGAACAAGGAAGAGTGTTGCACTTGGTCTCTTCTTCAAAATCCCAACACTACAGGAAGAAAATTTCATGCAAAAGTTCATCCATCAACAAACTGATTTTGCAGGCATCAAAAGCAACTATTTAAGTGTTTGATGTTACTCTTTATATTAGGTGAATCCTATTAGAAGTTCCCAATTGAAATTTTAGAAATGGTTTTTTTAATGAGAATGTGCCATTGTCTTCTTAAAGTATAAGTCATCAGGTATATATATATATATATATATATNATATAAAGAGTAGAAGCCAATGAAAAGCCATGTTAACATCAAAGGAAGGGATCTGTAGGGGTGTCTCACTACTTTTTTCCAACAAGTCTTTGACGGCATCCGATCAAAGAGCGCGGCTAGCGCGGAATATCTCACAATTGAAGCCGACTTGTCAATCAAAGCAACTGACAACAATCATCTTTATTGATGTTCAAAGTGTAATTCCGATTCACTAATTAATGAATGCGTGAGAGCGATTTACATAAATTTCAGATGGGTGTCTCACTACTTTTTTCCAGTACTGTATAGTACTACAACTGACTGATATATTCAAAAAGTGTACAACTAAATGATTTATTTAAAAATAATTTTTGATTAAAATTAATTTCAATGCAGTTAGAATAAACACACAAACTGTTTTTAATAAAAAAACTGAAAAAAATATGAAGAAATGATTAAACTAAAAATCCATCAGTTGTACTATGGGATTTTTGGAAAATCAGTCACCTGTACACCCCCACCCCGGATTCCCATAGTACAACGGACGAATATATTAATATGTATAATATATATAATATATAATAATAATAATAATAATAAATAATAATAATAATAATAATAATTAATATTATATATAACATCAGGCTTTTAAATAAACAATTACATCATTTCAAAATATTACATCTATTCTAAAGGCATATGTAGCGAAACATGTATGATTCTGGTTCTCAAATACAAAAAATTGATATTCTTAAGAGACACCTTCCAGAAATGTGACAATGAATTTAAAATACTACCTTGCAAGATTTCATTTCATTTCGAAGTGTTTAAACCGTGCCCATTGATATCATATATTGTTAATTTATTACTTAAAGTGATATGAGCTAATGATAAAATTTTGTAAGTAATTAGAACACAGCAGTCCCTATTTATGTTAGCAGCACCTGTTGTGTAGCGTATTTCTTGTCAGTAAGCTTAATTAAAACTTACAATTTTAGAATCTTCAACTTTCATTGTAACTTATAATCTCTTGTAATGAATCTAATTGTAATACCATATAATGTAACCGTTAAATAACCAACTATTATTCAGAATAATTGTATTAAATAAACAGCACTTTAAAATGCAATGTGTCTTTCATACACAAACAAATTATTGAAAACACATTTACTATGTAACTATGACATGAAGAGAATAAGAACATTACAAAAAAGTTATTTAGTAACTGTTCCTTTTTTTGAGTCTGGAAACTTCTTACGATGCGCTGTGACGACTTGCAATAGTGCTTGTCTTTGTAATTCGTCATTTGTAAGGATAGAACCATATTCTTCCATAAGTCGTACTCCGCGTTCTGCATTTTCACTTACCACTGTCAAGCCAGCAGCGACTTGCTTCGCATCTAGGAAAAATTGGTCATCATTCCATGCCGCCTGGTTCTTCTGCAACCAATTTGTTGGAACTTTGAGAACTTGAAAAAAACTCAAAGTAGATTTTATATCAATAAATCATTAATAAAATCAGTCGTCGAAATGTCCACAATTTACTACGTAACAGGAATTTTAAACCCTATATTCCTCGTTTATTTCATGCTCTGCATGTTGGAGATGCTGATCGAAAAGGTGATTTCTCAGAGATGTTTCTTGAATTGGTGCGCAATGACGAAAATCTCCATGATAAGTTTTGTGGTCAGACGAAACTTGTTTAAAATTAAATGGCCAAATCAATCCTCATAACTGCACATATTAGAGATCGGATAATCCACATATAATTTTAGAGAAAGAAGTTAACGTCTCCTGAGTAACTTTCTGGGCTGCAATGTCTAGCAACGGAGTTATTGGCCCATTCTTTTTTGATGCATCTGTCACTGGCGAACAGTACCTCAACATGCTTCAAACCTAATTATTTTCTCAAGTAAAGTAACTAGAAGACATTTACTTTCAACAGGATGGTGCTCCAGCACACTATACGCATTGTGTTCGTGAATGATTTGACATCAACTTTAAAGACAAATGGATTTGTCGACGTGGGCCATTTGAATGATTTATTTCCAATGGACTTTTTCTTATGGGGTGTTCTTAAAGATATGGTGTACAAAGAGAAACCACGAACAATTCCTGCAATTCGCCGAGTTATTGCTGACAAAATTGTCCTGTATTGAACACAACGGGGAACAATTTGAACATTGTTGTAACCTTACTTCTTTCCTTTTGATTATGCTTTTGTCTTTGTTTATTAATAGAGTTGTTATTGTGATTTTAGTTCTCATTTATCATACAATAATGCTTATTTAAACTTACGATTGTTATTAACCTTAAACAGCGTGGTGATTCTTAAAAATTTTTCATTATCCTATCAAAAATTTTTAAATGCTTATAGCTCAAAAACTATTAATGGTGTGCTCAATCTGAAAGCACCACATGATAGAGGAGAGTCTTTTCTTTCATTTTCGTTCTAAATCCGCGCACTGGCTTTGTCTTAACGAGGCGTGCCGTTGCGCGAAGTCGCCGGTCGCAGGTGCCTTCGGTCCCGTGATGTCTGACATTGCGCACGGCACGCCTCAATGGGTTTCGAATATCTTTGCACATATTAAGAAACAGTTAAAGTTCTTTGTTGCCTCCAAGGGGCTCAAAACCTTCTAAATACATTAACACTAAGTATGGAGAGAATTTAAATATTTTTCAAAAATTCGAAAATTTCTATGAAAACTTGTTAATCTATTACACAATCTCTGCCACAGCAATAAGCTTTAATAGAAATTTTCAAAATTGCATTAAGTATGTTCCCCAATAGACCTACCCAAATCCCAAGATTTTAAAATTTGAAAATAGGCTTGGAGAAAATTTTTTGTAAGAGTGGAAAAACGCTTTTTTGTCCTTTAAAACGGACTCTAGACTGTTTAAGGTTAAAATAAAATATGTCAACTTGTGAAATAAAACTAAAAATATTAAGAAACTAACCAATTACATATTTAGAAAGACTTGTTGATATTGCACACAACTACCATGAACAATACAAAATATTTTAAAAAATTGATGCTGTGTAAATACTTAGAAGATGAAAAGTAGTTTTGTAAAGAAAGATCATTTATCTTTCCTCCCATGTTCATCATTAATTAATATCATGAAAATCTTAGAAATTATGTTTTATCGTAAGAATTACCTCAAGACAATATTTGTGTATTTGACCAGAACTTTTGTCTTCATCAGTCCTAGGGGGATTTCCTCCCCTATCCGACTATCTAACTCTGGATTGGGTTATGATATTAAATGAAGCATTGCACAAAGAATCTTTATATCAACACTATCAATTCTATATTCTTATGACGTAATCAAATCCATTTTTTAGATATATGAAATAATGGTCTTTGCAGTTGATGAAATTCATTCGAATATATTCTTAACTTTTCAAATATCATTTGTTAGAAATTTTACTTATTAACAATAATAAGTTTTTGCGAAAATTATGTTCTATGCATAAAATCAGAAGATTTTACTAGGTTATGATGCTCAATAATAGCAAGAAAAAATCACTAAGTATGACTAGTAAGCCTCCACAACTTTTTGTGGAATAATTAAACGCTTAGTAGGAGGGCAATGAAAAATGAACCATGTAATTTTGATTTGGGAACACAATAATAATATAGATTATTTTAGCTTATTCTATCCAACAGCCGTTCTAGAAGCAATTGGCCTTACGCTGGTGGTCACTCTGTCCGTAACCTTCATTGCAATAATTCCAGGAGTTAACCTCGCTTTTTTAAGCAGCTTGATATTTGTTCTTGTAATCGTATTTCTTTACTTAGCGATTTTGTCTATCTTTACATTTAGTAATGTGAGTAGTTTTTCTAGTAATTATCTTTATGGTATTTTTCATTAATTATATTTCCTAAATAGTTTAAATTTAAAAATAAAACTTTACTTATATATATATATATATAATTTTTTTGCATAAATTACTGAGATATAATGATATGAACACAGCACACGTTAAACGTTTTTGATTTTAAAAAATCATTGTCAGAAAAAAATTGCGGCAACATAAATTTACAATAAACTACATGGGCTTCTGGCTTCTAGTGTACATTAAAACTATAAACATGCATGCACTTAAAATATTTTTAGGATGTTAGTACTCAGTTGATTATTCATTAATTGCTCTTGATGTTTGTTCTTAATGTAAAGAGCTTCTATTATTTTTAATTCCTTGGTTCTTTTGAAAATTTTAAAATTTGTTAGACTTGGTTGATGTTTGTGGAGAAATATTTCCGATCTTAGATGCCCCTTAATATGTTCATTTGCTCTTGTAAATAAGTGACGACTTGTTTAACCAATGTACGATTTTTGACAATCATCACAATTGTATTCATAAACTACAGATGAAATCAAGTCTAATTCAAGAGTGTCCTTGTTTTCTATAATATCAGATGTTCTTAATATTTTGAAAATTGGTGTTATGATGGTATTATTTAGATCTTTGTTAAGCATTATAAGTTCAATTTTGGTGTTCTTTCAAATGCTTCAATATATGGCAATTTCCAATAGATTTTTTCACGATCTTCGTTTTCATTTCTAATAATCTTGTTAAATGTTTGATTAAAGAAGCATTCATTTACAATCTTTTTAATAAATTTGTGAGAATAGCAATTCTGCTTAAAATGTTCAAAAAGTAAATCAAATGATTTTGTTGTGTTTCTATAGCTTGATGATATGTATATGATTGTATATATATATATATATATATATATATATATACAATCATATACATATCATCAAGCTATAGAAACACAACAAANTATATATATATATATTTCTTTATAACTTGCCTAAAAATTAGGGGTGGTAGTGACGGTACTTCTCTTGAAGTATTAATTATAATTTCAACAGTTTTGTTTAGATTCATTTGCATTTTTGACTTCAATTTTCTTAATAAAGTTATTTATTTCAGCATATGCATTATCTTCGTATATACAGTTTATTGCTACGCTCTAACATCAGCAATCTTTACTAGAAATATTTTATTTATTTTTAAGCCATTAATTAATATAAGGAACAGTCGTGGACCATGTACTGTTTATTCTGGCAGGTTTCATTAATGGTTTTGAGAGATTTCTATCTGTGTCTTATAAGTAATCTGTCTTCCAAGAACAATTTGTAGCAGGGTATGTACATCTTTAGCTCTTCACATGCTCATCTAAGCAGCTTAGTAAAATATCATGTTCCACATTATTGAATGCTTTTCTAAAATCAAGTAGAAAAATTCTTAAAACACAAGGGCTCTTTTCAAGTTCCATCAACCAGTAATTGTAAATTATAGTTAAGGCATGTGATGCTGATACACCTCTTTTATAAGCATATTGATCTTCATGAAAGATTTCTCTAAAGTATGTTTTTGTCAACTGAAAAATATATTTTTCTAGTCTTGCAAGGATTTCTGTAATCACTATTGGTCTGAAAGCAGTTGGCTTAGCTACGCTCAAAGTTTTCTAAATTGGAACCATTAAGTATTTTTCCATAATAAAGGAAAGCTTTTATTACAAATGCAACAGGTCAAGGTCATATAAATAGGCTTTCGGATAGGATGGATATCGTCCTCTAGCCTTACTCTTATTAATGTTTCATAAAACAATATGAATTTGGTATTCTTGTAGTAAAGCTATTTGTCCATTATGGGTGAATCATTTTCCCAATTTAATGAATGTTGGGCTATTTGTATGTGTTAATACTTTCAACTATTCCTTTGATTGTTTCATGGTTATTTAGTAATCTTGATATAGTTGCTGTTTTTTGCAATCTTCTTTTCTGAGTTTTTACATAATTCCGCCACTTCTTACTTCCTTCTTCTCCTAGAGATGCTTTTAGTTTTATTTCCTGACGTCTATGTACTTCCTCTATCTGCTTAGATAATTTCGTTCTTTGAGTGTTGTTTTTATTCAATAAATATTTTAAGAAGGTGTTATCTATGAAGGATCTTTGTTTGATATTTCTATTTCTTTCTTGGGTGCATGACATAAATTTTGTCTAAGATTTTGTAAATATTGTTAGTCAAGTCATCGCAGTCATCATTATAAGCTAGTTCCCAATTCACTTGCAAAAAGTATTCTGCTATTTTACAATGTAGTTTTTCACTAAATTTAAAAAAAACTTGTAAAATTTCTCTGATTTTTTCTGGTAAAGGGTTCATAAAAAACACAAAGTGATCATAATTTCCGAGAGCTGGGATTTTTTCAGGCATCTTGTAAACATGATCCATATTGGTAAAAATCATATTTAGTTTTACACATCCCCTTGTGGGAAAATTTACTTCTGAATTTAATCCTATAGTTCATCTATTATATACTGCTGTGGAGTTCTGTTTATATCATCTGCTATCAATACATTAATATTTAGTTCATATTCTTCACGAATGTTTTGTATTTCGTTTATCATTAAGTTTGCAAATTTTTTGTATGTTACATCAATAAAACTATAAATATTTCGATAGAATGATATACATGTGTTCAAACTAACAATCGCATATATGTACACCAGTAAATTCAAAATCGTTATCTTCGTATTCTAAAATGTGTCTAGACTTATATGTTTTACTTACATAAATAGTTACCCCATCTTCTTTTTCTCGTATTGTTTGCTTTATATCACTCTATGAGCCTGATAATTTGCTATATCCTCTAGAATAATTGAGTTCTCGTCAGCCCATGTCAGTTATAAGTTCAACAATAACACATTTTTCTCATTGTAATACCATTTCTAATTCTGTCATTTTATTATTTAGGGATTGTGCATTGCTTAGAAAAGCGAAAAATTTGTAGTTTAAATTGTTTTTTACGTTTTTCGTTTACTTCTCTATATTACTTGGTACTAATCATGCAATTTGTATACTCCCACCAAAATCTATTCTTTTAATAAGGATCTTTGCTTTTCCATATTCGCTGCATTCACTAAATCCGCTAATATTTTATGCATTTTTTGTGATCAGTCTTATTTCTGTAATCCTTAAGGTGTGTTCCCACTATCGATTTTTATCATCTGTCAAGAAATCGGTGATAAAAGTCGATAGTGTGAACACTCTATCTGCTTTTTTATCGGCTGATAAAAGTCGATAGTCTGAACGCTCCATCCGATTTTTTGGCAAAACAGCCAGATTACTGTCATCTGATAATTTATCAGCTGATAAAAGTCGATAGTCTGAACGGTACTAAAACTAGTCGAATAGCTACTTGAAACTAATTGCTTACTTCTCAAGTAGGGAACAGACTTCCAAAACGTAAATTATTGTCGTTGAAATATTTCAACTTCAAAATATGTAAACATTGTTTACATTCCAAGACAAACCAATCCATAAACAGATGTTGTTGTTTTTCTTACTGTCAATCAAAAGATGATAATTTATCATCTGATAAAAAATCGATAGTCTGAACGCTCTTCCAACTCCGCTTTTTCTGATAAAAAATCGGATGATAAAAAATCGCCAATGTGAACGAAAATAATTGCATTTTCGATTAAAATCTGCTGATAAAAGTCGATAGTGGGAACACACCTTTAGATTAATGATTGTCACCTCAAAATTGGACGATAACTGCGTTTTTAAAGAATCTTGCAATATGTTCATACATTAAGCACTTTCTACATTGTATTGGCTAAATGAAAGGTTCTGCAGGACATATTTTGTTTCCTAAACGCACTTCTCCATTTGATATAATGTAATTGAATTTCTCAGTAGCTCTAATGGCTACATTTTTTCTATATTTTTTAAATTATATAGTGGAACAATTTTTTTCGTTTTTACCAAGATGTTCACCATATTGAAGGTCTACTTCGTCTAAGAAATCATCATTAATATTCACAAATTCTGAAATATTTTTATTTAGAATGCAGTGCATGAGCGTTTGGGGGCAAATGCTTCTATTTCCATATCTCTTAATATTGAAATGATTGTTTACTTGTCAGGTTCTGGTTTAAAAACATTATTTTACCTGATTTTGTAGGTAGAGTTCTTACTTGTGATGTTTTTAATTTCATTGTCTTTTACTTTTTGCAGAAAATTTACTTCCAATATTGGACATTCCTCTTTAAATATATTATATGCATGTTCACCATATTTCAAAATAATCTTTACTTCCGAATTTGGGTTAGATTTCGGTTTCCTTTGCAACTTATGCTTTCTTACTGGGCTCTGTACACTTCCTTTTGAATTGCTTTTTTTCTGTCTCCATAAATCGAAAAATATTATCTTTTACATCATTTACATAGTTTTTAATCTTTAGTATCATCTCTGTATTCACTGATTTCCATTCAACAAAACTATTTACATTAAAATTATCTAAACTATCCGATTCTGGTCCAGGGTTTTTCTATATTCCCACATTAAGCTATCAACAAATGTATCCAGAAATTATATTCTTTAATTTCTCTCCAATATGAGGTGTAAACCCTTGTATCTATTTGAATAGTGGTAAGCGTTTCAATGCATACATTATTCACAAAATACTTTTAATTTTTTTAATGTTAAGCATTTCAAATTTTATAGAAGTTTCAACCATATATATTTAGGCTTCTATTTAAGTTATATTGATAAATAATTTGTTGCCTACAAAGAAATGATATATCCTTATGTGTATGTTTTAGATACTCTACACATTAATCGCCGGGTTAGCTGCATTGATAATAACACTGGTAAGCTAAATATATATTTACCTTCAGATTGGACATGCTCAAAATTCTATAGCTAAATATACACTGTTAAATTTAACTGAAAATCAATTAAAACGTAATGTAAAAATATTGATAATGTATAAAGCAAGTTTTAGTTGAACATTTTTGAACAAAAGTAATGACCAAACAACTCTCACAAAATTGCTTTGTTGTTTCTTATCAATATCCATACATAATAAAAATTTTTATAAGTTCGGTTACTATTGCTAAAATCCCCTGGCAAATGATATTAATAATGAAAATATTCAATTCTAACATTGAATAATGAGGTGATGCAATATGCGGAATGTATTCTTCGATGCATTATTATACGACTTTATATAATGGCTTTTGTTAGTATTTTGACTTTTAAGACCACAAAAAATTACTTTTTCAAAAAATTTTGCTTTTCTATTTTCACTTTACTTATATTAGAAATCTGTTTCATGGAACGAGATATACATCCTGCAAATATTCATATTCTGTTATTAAACGTTTCCCAAAACATAAAATGCTAATTCATATATTTATATTTAATAAACTTTTCATGAGTTGCAATGTATTCAACATTGCCATTTTAGTTTATGCTGTTCAGAACTATTCTGATTATGGGAAATAGCAATTTAAGTATCAATCCGGAGGAGTATGTTTATGCTGCACTGACTCTTTACACGGATATCGTTCTACTATTCATGTACCTCTTACAGATATTTGGAGGCGCAGGAAGACGTTAAAATGAGCAAGAATAACGGTCAATGTCTTGGTAATAAATAAATGACTAACATTTTTTCTGAAATGAATTATCAATAGAATTTTAGTGGCTTTTTTAGTTTACACAGTAAAATAGTAAGTAACAGTAACTCATAGATCCTTGCATATGGAAGTTCATTTGAACAATGTACTCATTAACTAGTATACCAAATACCGCGAATCGCAAAATTTATTCGAAATTCAATTCATGATTTCGAGATTAATAATTTCTGCAATTTTGGTAAGAAAACAAAATCCTTTTTTTCTTTTATTCAAATACAGTAATTTGGAACCCACTTGTTATAAAACGAGAATAGAAGTAGTAAGATGACGCGGAGAGGAGGTTACATTGGGACACCCTGAAGTTCTCGTAACACCCATGACTATTTGCCATGTGGTAATGGACTGATTCTATTGGACGCCATTTAGTGACGAAATATTTTTGACATAGTTAAATTGAACAAATTAAATTTTTGACCAAGTTTTATTTTTGATTGCTAGGATTTTGGCAAAGTGATATAATTGAAGACAATAAATGTTTTTGACAATTTTAAATTGAGCATAATAATTTTTTGATTACTTTGTAATTTGTCACAAAAAAATTTTTGCTGAAACTTGCTTTTGCAATTTCAGTAAAAGGCGTTCGCATACATGTATAAAAATTGATTGACGTGAGCTAGTTGATGAGTCATTGCCCACATATAATTCATGAATAATGAGGAGGGGTGGTTAAAGATGTGAATATTCATGCATTACATAGCCAAACTATAAATAATTTTAAAGTGTGCGTTTGTAGTTTTAGACCATTGAAAGACTAGTATATTGAAATAATCATATATTTTTTGTTAATGAACTTGTTATGTACACTGAATAATAGCACTAGTATTAAATTTCATAAATTCTTGTTATTACCCAGAAATTGTTTTATATTTAACAGAACTTATATTGTATGTATATATATATATATATACAAAAGGTATATTTATCCATATATACATATAGCTTTCTTAAACACTTAATAAAAGTCTTAACATGAGCATCTTTACAAATTAAAAATGTTTCTCTGCAGAGTTTGTCAGTACATTCATACATAACTTTCATTTTTTACAAACTTAAATGTTGGAAGAATTATCTTTATGTACCGGAGGATATAAATTAGCAGTAGAAATCATCTTGTCAAACGATGTTTATTAATGTGTATTCTATATATTGCGTAATCCTTTCTGCAAATAGTAAAATTTATCATTCGACTACATAATGTAATTTGTAGAGTGCCTTAAGATGGGTATTTACGTGTGATATTCAATAAAACACATAAAAACAAAACCATTAACGCTTTGAAATACAAAAAACTCTGAATATACAACAAGGAATTGTCGAATTTAAGTGTATGTACGTTTTTCTTTCTCCTTTTTTAAAGTTTATACTAAAACTGTCATGAAGTTTGCATTTTGTTCATTGCTTATGACGAAAAAATATCTTCATTTTAACACATTATTCAGTTTTCACAATGATTCAAGTTGTGACAGTTGAATTCATTCAATAATGTAAGGTATTTTTGCATTTTAAAGTTAATATTACTAACTTTGTTTCATGTCATTACAAAATAATATACAAATTTCACAATGTTTTTACACGTTTAACATTTTTGCTAACAAAAATTTTAATTAGACCTGATGAAAATCAATTTTTAAAGGAGAATTATTTCTAATCACACATCAATATGAAAGCATCGTAGAGAAAATAAATCCAAAAAACAAAACTTAAAATATTACAAAATCTAAGGTCAATTTCTTCTTTCACATTATTTGATTAATAACCTTTTTTGGAATATAATTTTGAGATCTATGCATTTAGAAACGTAAAGTTGAGGTGCATGCAAAGTCAAAACGTTATGCAAAACCAATATTTGTCAAATGTGTTAAAAATGTACTAGTGATAGTTAAAATCCGGTTTTCCTAATTGCATATATTGCGAGATATATATTTTATATTTGAATACAATGAGTAAATCACATTGAAAAAGTATTTATTTCATTTTATTCGTTTCTGATAAATGTAATTTAAGCTATTTATTTCTATATTTAGAAAATGTTCCAAAGTTGTTTTAATACTTAATGTACAAAATGTAGTTTAAATTATTAAACGATTGCTGTTGTGTTTTTATAATCTCATAAGCAATTACAAGTATATATTAATTTAAGTTTTATGTACTATATGTATGCTTAAATTTATTTT
>CABFPE010000126.1:953933-973301 GCA_900660155.1 Hofstenia miamia | reverse complement strand
GGTGCGGGGCGTAGCGTCCTTGATTAATCGTTGCTGGTGATTACAAGGTACGTGATTGCCTGTGATGTTGCGGTGGCATACGTGTATTCGCTGGTCGATATGATCGATAAGAATTAAGTGACTTTGGCGGCAAAATTGAGCGGCCGTAGATGAAAGGATGCTTTGCATTTGCAAAATAGCTTTTAATGCATCGTGCTAATATAGCATATCCAGATTCATATAGTCAGTTACTTTTATATCTGGATTATGTTTACTTCAATAATGACTTATCGCATCCTACATATGTTCTATATACTGACTTTAAAAAAGCCTTTGATTCTGTTTCTCACTACAAATTACTCACAAAATTAGTTTCCTGGAATTGGTGGGAATTTACATTATTTATTGAAATCTTATCTTCGCAATCGATTTCACAGAGTGATATATGACGGAATCAAGTCCACACTACTTCCTGTTAAAAGTGGAGTTCCTCAAGGATCCGTCCTTGGCCCTCTTGTTTATAATATATATGAATGATTTGCGATTAAACTGTAACTTTAGTAAGATATTTACGTATGCTGATGACGTTAAATTATGCAGTTCTGATATTAACAGCGTAAATGATTTCAATAAAATACCAACGTGGCCAAAGAATAATCTCTTATCTTTCAATATCAATAAATTTAAATTTATTAGATTTGGTGATAAAGTAACACAGTCTATTCCTGTCTTAATAGCACCAATTGTAGCAAATGACTTTGTTAAAGATCTGGGCCTGATAATAACACCAAACCTTTCTTGGTCTACTCGTTATTTGAAGAAATTAAAAAGTTGCAATGATTTTTTTCTAATATTAAACGGAATATTCCTTAGTCAACTCATTTTAAGATCAGGTTAACTATATTCAAATCATTGGTATTATCATGTCTAAGTTATTGCTCAATTCTGATGGAATTATCCCCCTTCATAATTGACAAGCTAGAAGCCTTTCAACATAGATGTTTTAAGTGGATACTACCAGGTCTTAATTATAAATCACAATTGATACGCTTAAACATGCTTCCGATACCTTATTATTTTCAGTTACTTGATTTAATATATTTTAATAAGCTATTGAATGACCAATATGATTTGGAACTATCAAAAATAATATCTGAATATCATCTACCAACAAACTACCGGCTTCGTTCTTCAAATCTTACAATTTTCAAATCAAAGGATATAAGAAAAGAATCAACCAGATCTTTTTATTTAAATAGAATTGTAATACTTGCAAATTATATACATAAAAATACTACCACGAATTTATATGGATCATTGAAACAAGTAAAAAGATCATTAAAATACTTTTTCTAACAACAGTTTTTAAATAACTAACTATTCCGTTAAAAACAACTGTAAGAAATATGCAATATGTTTATATACTACTGTTTAGTATCCATATATGAATAATAAATCTTTATTATTATTATTATAAGCACATCCAAGAATATTAGTTTTGTGGGATGAGTCTCCATACATATTGATTCACTTGCACGAAATCACCGTTTTTCGACATTAATTAAAATTTATAGTTTGAGCAGGATATAACTTACGCGGATATCATGAATTTCCACAAAGATGTACATGCATATATTTTGAACAAAGGTATGTAACCTACATTTTATTGCCAATAGCAATGTTCAGCTTTTTCAATAGGCTCATATCTACTGTTATTGTTTGTATTAGAAGTATTTCATGGTCACAAAGATTGCTGAAGTTATACTTTAACATAATAAACTCAATTTGTTTAAACATATTTCACAAAAATGCCTACACAAAGCAGTATATATTTTTGAACAATAACCCCAAGATTTGTCAAATTATATTCCTACAAACTGATTGTTGGCTGGTAAAATTAGCTTTATTTAGTATAGGCCTATTCATGAAATGCACAGGCACTGCTACACTAGAGCCCATTTAAAGTAAAGTAATAAAATGCAGATTTAAAATTTAAATTTAGTTATTTTGTGTAGGTGCAAATCTTCTATTAGTAAAGACGCCAAAGATAGTTTTTGTTTGAGAATAGAGTAATGAATCCAGATATTATGACTTCTACAGTAGTCTTCCACACTTGCGCAACAGCAACATCTCTAATCAACAATGGCAACCAAAGACACCTGTAGAAAGTATTCCTAATGTGAATGAAAATACAGCAGGTTTGCAAACTCATCCAGTGTCAGTGTATGAAAGCAGACACAGCAGAAAAAGTCAAAAAATGAGAAAAAATGGAAATGTAATATCTTAAAAGAGGCAACATGGAAAGCAATAAGCTTAATGTACAATTCATAAACATATTTTTATCTAAGGGCATTTTTATTCTCATCTTCAAAGAAAAATCAATTTTCTCAATCAAATTTTCAGTCAATTGGCAAAATCTCCAAAGAACAAATAAAAAATTCAGTTGCAATATTCTCAATGTTTAAATGTTCTAAAACAAATTTACATTGACATCTAATTAACGATGTAGTGATGTTAAGATTTTTATAACCCGCCTATATGTTAAGAGATATAAATGGACCAAGCCGTTAAAAAAATAGACATTAGTTGCAATTTACTTTAGTATAAATTACTATTGCGATTTCTACGAAAATTGTTAAATATAATAATTAATAAAACAATATACTATTATACACAAATTGGAAAATTACTACTACCAAAATAATAACACCTAGGGTTGAAATATACATGTATTTGCAAAAGTTGGGCCAACAATAAAAAAAGTATAAAAATTCAAAGTAAAATAATATAAATTGATAAATGCAATAATCATAGGCAATGATTAGGTAATTCAAAATTATTCAATAATTCCATGACCTTCAAAAGGCCATGGGATCCATCAAAATCTCCTTTATGCTGCATCATTATGCCATAAAGACTATGACCAAGAGTCAATCCTGGCAAATTGAGATTCATTCGTCGTGCTTCTTCCAAGGCAATTCCCAGATCCTTGAAAAAATGATGGACGAGGAAACCGGGAGCAAAATCCCTGTTCAACATTTTTGGACCAAGATATTTAAGAGAGTAACTTCCTGCTCCGCCGTTTTGGAGCAACTCCACAAGCTGCTGTAATGGCACACCAGCCTATTACAAAAAGATATAAATTTGGAAAGCATATTCAATTGTATGCCTAAAGTACATATTCAAAATATAAGTTATGCTGTACATTGAACATAATGTGTACCTAAATGCTTAGGATTTTTTTTGATGATTCATTTATTAATCATATTATGAGGTGAATTTGATCAAATCATAGCCATTAAGCCCCGTTTACATGGTTCAACTTGAGGAATTCGTTCATTTTACTGTTATCAGAAGAAGTTTGACCAATCAGTGAAGTCTAAGTAAAGGATATTTTGGTGAGTATTCACAAGCGTAATACAGTAGTAAACATGAAAACACTAAGTGACGTAGGGTTTAGCGGCATCACTCATTTTCATGGGATTAACGGTCGTATAGAAAGGGAACCTGGTACTAAATTGTTTAGTGGAATTGAGAATAACATGGTATTAGAATAAAGAAGTTAGAATCACTGATTTCAGATTGTTACTAATATTTTAAATTTCCTTGCTCTTGACATTTCCTTGTAAAAAGACTGGAATCGGCCGAAAATTTCAAGGCTGCGACCGGTAGGCGGCCATAAACAGTTAAAAACGGCCGGGCAGTTTATGGGTGGGAAATTATTTTGCATTTTTTATTTAAACTATGCGTATATATATATATATATATATATATATAGCCCCTAAGTTGTTTTAATCTAGAAAATTCCGCATGCTGATGCGTGGCCAAATTTCAAATTGTTATAAATATATTTCTAGCAAAATAAAATTTTGATAAATTTTTTATACATCAATTATTTGAATAAATTTAATCAGTATTATTTTTTCACAGGATTAACTTGCAAATGTTTCAGTTGGTTTAGTTAGTATATGTTTGTATGATCCCATAAACCGATTTCATCTTTATATATAGATATATAATATCATAGATGTCCGTTCTTTAGGAATAATTATTTTTAAATGGTTGCAATATGAATCTGCAATTATGTATTTCTTTACTTTAGTTAGCTCAAGAATGGATAAAAAATAGGTTTAAACTATATCGGCCCCTGATTAATAATTCACATTAATATTTTGACTTGCTTAAATTAATGTAAACGTGTATATGTATATTCCGATTATTCAATTAAAATTTTTTCATGCATGACAATTAAAAAATTTTAATATTGGTGAAAATTCTGTTTTTTGAACCACTTGTAGTTCATAAATTTTAAAAAATTCTATAATTTAGACTTTTTTGCTTATTAATGCGAATGAAACAATAGAAATTTTTTGAAATTTTGCTTAGTTTGAGGAATTCAATAGCGAAAGATGCGTTTACATTTGTGCGTCTAGAGGAAAATTGAACACAAAATTGATCGAAAGTATATTCCGTTACTCGTCTCCGAGCGCTTTCGCTTTCAATTTTGTAGGGTGTTTACATTACGAATCTATTGAAATCGTCAAACGAATTCGTCACGAGGAACAAATTGAAACGCGACCATGCGCTATTGACATCGTCAAATGCAATTAACACGAGGAACAGATGTAAACGCGTCCAGGCGCTATTGAATTCGCTTGACGAATTCCTCAAGTTGAACCAATGTAAACGGGGCTATAGAGATTTGGGTTTTCATTAAAGAAAGGAGAGGAGTACACTTCATTGTTTTGTGTCATAATAGGTGGAACTATCGATAATTATAAAATGGCGAGTTACACAGATTTCAACATATTTTTCGAACAAATGAAGTTGGGGAACGTTAGTGCAATCATGGAAATCAGATGTGGAAATTTTGAAAACATATATAATAAGCAAAAACTATTCTAATGGCATGTACTATCTACTTACAAAACAGCATACAAACCTTGTATCCATATAAGAATGCTTCTGCTACACCCATCATCGTGGTAGATATCATAATCTGATTACACATCTTTGTATGCTGACCAACACCGGCTTCCCCCATGTAGGTTACCTAAAAGCGTAAAGAAATAGAAACATTAAATTGGCAAATTAGTTGCCATACAATTAGCAATAACACAAACTCGATTACCAAAGAACTGAGATAGGGAATGCGATTAAAAAATGTGGAGCTGAGTGTGAAAGGGGCGTAAAATACATTTTCCCAGTTTTGAGAAAATTAGGAAAATAATAATTTCTTTTTAAAATAATACGCTTTTTCTACATTACATATTTGTCTTGAAAGCAAAGTTTTTTGTCAATACTTTGTCGTTTTGGCATTTGAACTTGTTTTTGCAGTTGGGCAAACACTGTCTGACTCTAATTATTAACCTAAGCCAGTTCTGAATACTTGATTAGTTCCGCCCTTTTGACACCCAGGTCCAGAAACATTCTAAAAACCTGTTGAGAATAAGCAGAAAGTAAGGGAAGAATTTTATCAAAATATTTTTTCGGACCGCCAACCATTGAAATTAGCTCACCAGACTTCGCTCGAATATCACCACCAGATACTGGAGCATCAAAACAAACAACACCTTCATACAATCCAGAACTATATATGCGTTTTGCCAATTCCGGGCGACTGGTAGTGTGGTCAACTAAAAGTATTTCAATGTGCCAATAAACTACATTCAATATATGACTCACCTCATTAAATGAGGAAATTCACACGTTTATTGCAAGTGGATAAATAAAGTACAATGTTTGCACAAAAGCTTGACTTTATGATTGCAAAATTGATTGACTTCATCAGAACTATTGCGAATAAGGTTCTTATCTAATTAAGGAAGAACCACAAAAGTATGTTGTTCCATGTTTAGATACATAGGCATTTGCTAATTTTAACAGGCTTGTCTTTGTTATTTAGAAATATTAAATTTGTTGTGTACACAACATGTTATGTGAAACGAAAAAATCCAGTGTCACAAAATTTACAATTTTACCATTGATGGAAGAAATCTGGGGACTATATTATGTTTTATTAACAAAATAGTAAGGCGCATTATTTCAATTTATGGTAGCAAAATCTTATGATTTATTAACATGAATGGAAACTTATAACATCTCTAGTGAAAAATAGCATTGGCTAAAAGTATTGGGGAAGACTAACTAAATTTATTTGAATATTTCTAATTGTTGAAAAAGATTTAAATTCTCTCCATATCTAAAGTTTATGCATTTTTAAGATTTTGAGGCTTGGAAGCAAAGAACTTTTCCTGTTTCTTGATATATGTAAAGATATCCCAAATTCACGTAATGCTATCAGATTGAACAGTGTTAATGTTTTTTTGACCTTTAAGTCTTTAAATATTTTTCCTAGGATCATGAAATCCCCCGGTTGCTTAAGGCTAACCTTTATTAATTGTTTTTATTTAATTGTTCATGATAAATTGTTCGAACATTCAGATCATAGATTTTATATGCAATACTGGTGACGTAACAAATAGTTTCATATCTTTGTGAACCTTCATCTTAACCAGATGAGTAAAATGCTAGCTTCATAGAAAATAATACAAATGTAGAAATAGAACAAATGTACAAATTTTCCACCTTACTTTCATGAATTTTTTACTCATGTTTGAAATTGTCAAATTCTGCGCTTAACACATTCACGCTCGCTGCCGACTATAGCCGTCATGTTCAATTTGCACAAAATACACAACCTCTCAAAAATCACTGAGCACTAGCATACATATCTTCTCTAATAGAAAGTGCTTTGAACAATAATAGCTGGTCCAAAACAGTCATATATTAGAGCGAAATTGGCACAAAATGTGCGTCTCTTATTTACTCCTATGTAATAACACGTAGCAATGACGGCTCTTCAGGTACCTTGTTTCAATTACACTTTTAAATTTTGACGGCTATGGTCGTTCGTGCTAATTGGAAAAGCATGAAAAGCTAATGCGAAATTTAACTACGGAAACGGTTGAGGTGGTTGTAAATACTTTATTGTAAGATATTCAATAACACATAGTTGCAACCGGACCGAGATTTTCAAAGCCAACCTAAAAACAATTAAAATGTTTTGTGATAATGGCCTCAATCGTTTCTGTTAAAAGATGTGATCACATATAGTTGATCGTCAGTCCACATGCAAAGAATCGTGCCAAAATTAGTCATTATTAATCCAATTTTTAGATAAAGAAAGGTCATAGTATCCTAGCATGTTTGTTTTTACTATTTCGTTAAAATTAATTACACATACTCTGCTACAAAGAAATTATACCCAAATTTTCAATCATCAAAATACACTTAAATACGTATAAAATAATAAAAAACGCGATTGAAATTATCAGATTAATAAAATGACTAAAATATATGGTGTTTGAACCAATGAACTTTAGAATTGCCTTTCAACTTCTAAATATTTTTTCAAAATGTATGATCATTACTTTCTTATTCCTTCATTACGAAAATCTAAATGACATTTCCCATTAATTAATGCTCGATTAAGATTTGCAATTAGAGATACACAAATCAATGAAGAAAAGTGGCTAGTCACTTAAAGGTGACTACATGGCAACCTTAACTGACAAATCATAAATAAAAACTTGAAGTTAGAAACTTAATCTTGCAATTTAAATAAGAAATTTGAATCCAGCCAACCACTTAAATAATGCTTCGACAGATTTACTAAGATTAGCATTCAATTAACTTAAATATTAATGAAAAACAAAAATAACCTAAAACTGTGCCAGGTTTCATGTTTTTCAAAAGTCCATTCTTCCCCAAAACAACATCTTCGACATCATGAGGATAGCCTAACATGATAAAGACTACTTCGGATTCCTCCGCAATTATCTCAGGTTCTGTAAATTCCGCACCAAGCTTCACTAGTGGATCACACTTGCTGGGAGTTCGATTATAAACCAACATCTTATGATTCTGTTTCAAAAGATGTTCACACATCCATCGGCCCATGATGCCGGTGCCAATCCAACCAATAATCATCTATGAATGCTAAAAACAAAACACACTGATGCATCACTGTGAAAATACAAAAAATTCAAATTATATTACTATAAATACACATCTTAGAAAATTGGTTAAACACTTAATATTGTCCAGGAAATTGATTTTAAAGATGTATGTCACAGTACAAGGCCGAGCGCACACATCAGCGAACTGTTTAATTGCTTTTGGGAGCAAAGCTCCTAGATGTGTGCGCGCAGTGGCACATTTAGGATTTTTAAAACGGGGGGCGGACACCCCTTTTTACAGAAAAAAATTGCAAAAAAATGTTTTTTGAACAAAAATAAGCATATACATAATGCAATCGTCTGTTTTTAGCCGCAAATCGATTGATAACATCTTGAATTAACGTGAACTATTTTCAATTTTAAAGAGAACAATTTTTTTAAATGTTCGCAGTTGGCCCCAAAAAGCCCCCCTAAACGCGCAACTGTGTGCGCGGTTTTGAGAAATTGTTTGAAACATCGACAACAATTATAAGCCATTGTTGTTTTCGATCATAAATGTTACGTGTAATGATAAGGGGGAGGGGGAAATCAAATAATTTGTTGCGCGGCATCTTCCTGATATGTGCGCCCGGTCTAATGAAATGAAATTAGATGCCTGAAATGAAAACACATTTGACCGTCAAGGCGGATTTACACTAGCGTATTTGATTATAATGTGCCTACACAGTTAGGAAAAAAATGTGCCTACCTATAGAGTGTAAACTGAGATAGATTCATTTATCTTTCATACTGTTCAAAGATGGACAAAACAAAATCAGTTGAAAGATAATGAGGCATTTCTTACTGAGGTGCAGTCTCACCTGCCCGACATCACCAATAAAAATGACTAACAATCGTACCAAATAGCTATCCCGAATTTCGGGATTTACAATATTGTAAATATTTAAAGCCTACATAATTTAATAGTTCGTTCTTCAAAATTGAAACCCATTAAAAACAAGTTATTTTGGCTGCTGACGAAGTCTATACTGAGAAGAAATGTGAGTTTTCAAATGAAAAACTAGGTGAGATTGGGAAATCAACCCGTTGTTTCTTGATTTCATCAATTGAATAACCGCTCAGAAATGTCGTTTCAATGGCGGCTGTGTCTAGATTTACAATGGCAATACGCAAAGAAAAATGCAGATCAAGGAGCTATTTTTAAGAGAAGTCGGATTTGATGTTCTAGAGTTATGTATGGAAAATTCAACAATAAATTGTTAATATTTGTTGTGCAATTCCATCCATTTCTATTAATGACTCTGATTATCGAGATAATGAATGTAGTCTGATTAGTTTTTCCCACATTATTAAGAGAAAAAGATATGCCTTGCAAAAGGCATATAAACTAAATTTAAGAAATCTTTGCCAAATAATCTTCAAGGAACTCCAGTGAAGTTAACAAATAATAGCACTTCAGCGGGTTTAGACTATCATAACAGTTCTTTCGATACTGGAAAATTTTAAACTTTCATTGATCCAATAAAAAGTCAAACAAAGGGATTTTTCCAATTGGATAAAAGCTTGGATGGAAATATATCTAAAAAACTTATGATTAAAAATTTAGCTTAACAGAACCTCTTCAAAACAACAAGCTTGAGGAAGGATTTTTCTCGTTCACACAACAGGGGTGCAAATGGAAAAACAAATATTTTACTGAAATTGTTCAAAAATGAATGCAGTAGAATTTAAAGAAGAAGCTGTTTCGATTCGCATTTATACTAATTGAAAGACTTCACATTCCAAAAATAACGTTGACATAACTGTGAAGGACTATATGTCTAACGAGTGGCAACTAGAAATCAGGCCAAGGTTGGCATGACAAAACCATTAATCATACCAAATAAAACACCGAAAAAATTAATTCCCAAATAATTATAACGCTAAAGTTAAATGAAATCCCAAATAATTTTAATGCCAAAATTGAAAATCATAAAGATATATCAAATTAAGCCAATCAAATTCAAATCCGGCACTCCAATCAGATTGCGGTGCTAAATAGTAACACACTACACGATTTAAAATTTTGTCACGACCTGGACATTTAAATCAATTTACAAAAAAGCACCATTTAGTCTAAAAATAAATTGATTTGCATAAATTTAATTGATTGTAATATATATATATTGACTTTTTTAGTGCTTGTTTTAAAAGCTATCATACTTAAATATATATACCACTTGTTAGAAATTGTGTTAATTATGATATGTTATCATTATATATTGATTATTTCTTAAGCTTTGTACGCTGCCACCCAATATTTGTATATATTTTGTAAAAGCAGTTTGCGTACTTCACAAGGCGTTCTTCTAACAGTTTGCCTTATTTTGAATCGAAATTGTAATGAAAACCTTTTCAGAATTGAGATGTACAATTTTTTAAGAACTGAGATCAAGAAGTGAAATTTAAAAAATTGTTGGGCTCAAAGACAGTCGGTTGTTTAATCTCTCCGCGTGTTAAATGTCAACACATCAATTGCAACGTAATGAATGTTCTACATGCAAAAAGAATATACCTTACACAGATTATATCTTCAGCTGTATCATATGTGATGGCAAATTGCACTGGGAGTCTAAATGTACTGGCTTCAAACCTCATGTTCTTGATGCACTAAAGGAAGTTCGTGATAATATCCTGCTTTGTTGTACTGGCTGTGCGCAGAATGGTCAGAAAGAAGCACTGGTTACCGATATTGCCAAATCATGTACTCTGGTTGAACAGTCAGTACAGATAGCCTCTAGCAAGATCGAGGACGCCTGCCAAAAGATCGGTAGTGCTAACCAGCGAGTTACTACACCACCCCAACCACGAACTCCCCCACAAAATAATCGGATTCGTATTAGCGGAGTGGCAGAACCTTCTGAAAAGAAATCGGCTGAAAGATGTACTATGGAAGAGAAGTCAGTCTGTGCAATCCTTGGGTTTTTAGAAGAACGCGAGGTCGAGGACATCCGCGATCTCGGAATTATTGATATCCAGCGTATTGGCAAATTCAACAAAGATAAATCGCGAACACTATTAATAACCCTCAATAGCGAATGGACTGTTAAGAAAATAATGGCCAAAGCATTTCGCCTGAAAGACTATGGTAAGAAGATTTATCTGTCACGTGACTTGTCTCCTGAAGACTTGGTAATTGAGAAGAAAATTATGAAGCGACGCTGGGAACTTATTCGTGATGGAACACAACGAAACCAACTAAAAATTCGCAACTTGCAGCTTTTCCTGGATAATAAGCAGGTTCTGATAAATTGACTATCCGGAAACAAAGATATTGCCAAGTTATTCATACCGTCGGTTTTCCTCAGCAACGTTCAGTCGCTAAGACATAAAACTGACGAACTATATTCTGTTATTTCTCAGTGTAATTTCCCCGAACTAATCTTACTGGTTGAAACGCATTTATCATATCTGATTCCTGACTCTTGTGTACAGCTTCCCAATTATAATATTGAACGTCTCGATCGCGGCAATAGACCCGGTGGCGGTGTTATGATCCAAATCGAACAAGGTATTCCTTATGATCGCCTCAATCCATTGTTGCCCGAAGATATCAGTGAGTGGCGAACTGATTTTGAAGTTCTCTGGATTGTTGTCTCTTCCTTTAAATCTCCGCACAATATTAGTGGATATGTTGTTGGCGTAATCTATCACCCACATTGGTCGAAAGTGGAGCATGAGAAAATGACGGCATATCTTCGGTGTGTCCTTAAAGATGTGGAACTGAGGTTTCCCAATTACGCTGTTCTCTTGGGAGGCGATTTCAACGAACTAAATACTCAATTCCTGGTGACCGAGTTCCGTCTAAAACAGCTGGTGAAGTTCCCGACCCATCATACTAATACACTTGACAAGATATTTGTATCTCATTCCAATCTTTTTGAGAGTTGTCTCCAACTTCCTAGTATTGGCGGCTGCCACCACCTGTCAGTGCTTCTAGCCTCTAGCAACCTAAATGAAGTAAGTAAGAAGGAATCCTGGATACGTGATGTTAGTGAGACTACATTAACGTCGTTTGGTAAGTCACTGGTTTCTATCAATTGGTATGAAATACTTGGGTTATATGACACGTTTATCGAGCAATGGGATGCCTTCTCAAACATCATGGCCAGCTTGGTCAACTACCATTTCCCCTTTAAGAAGATTACAAGGTTCTCGAACAATAAACCTTGGATCACTCCAAAACTCAAACAGCTAATGCGCAAGAAACAAGTTGCCCTCCGATCAGGTCAGCTCATTAAGTTCAGAAAATTACGTAATCAAATAAATAGGCTCATAACGACTTCCCGAACATCATATTATGATAGATGTGTCAAGAAGTTGAAGTATGACAAGCCATCTAAATGGTGGTCACATATCAAAACTATGTGTGGTTCTAATACTAGAAATGCGAAGTCACTGGCTATTAGTGGCAATCTAAAGGAGCTGACGGCTCCACAACTGGCGGATGAAATCAACACTCAGTTTACTGATTCTGTTGCTCACTTTGTCCCCCTTCAAAAAGGTGTTGTATCGGAGGTCTTTCCTACTCTCCTTCATATCGAAGAATTATCGGTGTACTACATGTTGGATAAGCTTAGTTCCCAGAAAGCATCGGGACCTGATCACAATCTTAATACGTTACCAAATTGGATTTTCAAACACTTTAGTGTTGAGCTCGCTCTGCCTATTTCGTTACTTATCAACTCATCGCTCAACCAGTGTTCTGCTTCACCATTTACTGTTGCTAATGTTATTCCGATTGAGAAGAAAAAACCTGTGGTTTGCCCTCTAATAGACTTGAGGCCTATCTCCTTGACCCATTCAATAGCTAAAATCATTAAGAACGCCATCATTGACCAAGAACTCAAACCAAAGATATGTATCATCCTTGATCCAAAACAATATGGAGTTGTTCCCAGTCGTTCCACCCTAATGGCTCTTCTAGAAATCACTCACCAATGGGTCTCTCAGCTTGAATCGAAAGACACTTACATTCGAATTTTTCTCTTTGACTTTCGAAAGGCGTTTGCGTTTGTCAGTCACCCCTTGATATTAGATAAGCTCAGTCGAATAGGAGTAAGTTGTGCTACTGTTGCCTGGATTCGTTCGTTCCTGACCAACCGCAAACAAAGGGTGCGCTTACCTGACGGTACATCATCTGATTGGAAGCCAGTCATTGCAGGTGTTACCCAAGGTACCAAAATTGGTCCATGGTTATATGTTCTGTTTGTTAATGACCTATTGCTTCACTGGAGACATCACACCAAATTCGTCGATGATACCACTGCCTGGCATCTTATGCATAGAAATAGTGTTCTGGATGATAATAATGTCGTAAATCAGGTCCAAAACTGGTGTAACAACACAGCTCCGAAATTAATGTAAAGAAAACCAAAGAGTTGACAGTTTCATTCCTAAAAGACTTTGAAATGCCTCCTGAAATCTTACTTAATGACAGCACCGTTACCCGGACGGATTCTGCTATGTTGCTGGGCGTGACTATCCAACATAATCTCAAGTGGGACCGACATGTCCATGTTATTATTAAGAAAGCATCGAAGAGACTCCACTTTTTGAAAGAGCTCAAATGAAGCCAACTGCCAACGCCTGACATCATCATCATATACAATTCTCTAATTAGATCTGTATTAGAGTATGCGTCTCCGCTTTGGCATCACGGATTATCTGCGGCTTTGTCGAACAATATTGAGTCAATTCAGAAACGAGCTCTTAAGATCCTGTTTCCGAATCACCATTACACTGAGGCATTGCAAATCTCTAAATGCGATACATTATGTACAAGACGTCAAATGGCTTGCGATCACCTATGGAAACATATGCAAAATGAACGGCACCTGCTTCACTCATTGTTACCACCAACCAAATCTCAATCTGGCCACGATCTCCGTAATCAGCACTGCTGGCAGCCCCATTATTGCACAACAAGGGCGTCCAAGTCGTTCGTATACTCTCAAATCAACCAAAGTTATGACACTTTCTATGGTACATGAGGATACACATTTCCAGATCGTCAAGCAATCATTCTTTTTTTGCACCTATGTCACCTTTTTCCCTTTATTTGTATACATGTACTACTATTCAACCTTCGGGTTGTGAGTACCTAAATAAATAATCTTTCCTTTCCTTTCTTTCCCTTCAAACATAATTTTAACCACACTATTTAAGGTCCTTTTATAAAGAGAGTTAATTTTACTGTGATTTAATATATTCCTCTTAACACTAATATTTTAGAATTTCATTGGAGCTTGAATTTGGTTAAAGCAATAAAGGGAATTTAAAGATTCGGAAGGATAATTACTTTTATTGTTTGAAGGATACGACGAGTAATCGCAAATATTGGCAGTACGAAGAAAGGATGCAAAGGTAAGATAACTACAACTAACAAAGTTATGCTTGAGGGAAGGAGCCAGTCATTAACATATTGATGTAAATATTATTTCTCAAAAAGTGAGACTTGAAATGACGGAGATAATTAAAGAATGTCCTTCAATTTCTTTTGGAGCTGTGTATGTAAATGGTCTGAAAAGTGGATTATAAGATCTTGCAGTTATTCTGGAATATGTTCACTTTGTAAGAATAATATTTTTCATCCATGTCGTTTTTGTAGGGCTGATATTTCAGATACTATTAGATTTTTTTATTAAAAATAGATATTTTTTGAAGACGCAATCTTTAATTTGTTGTTGTAACCATTTATTTTAACCATGGTAGTCCGTTGGACATAACATAAACAAATAATTACAAATTAGGAAACTGGCAAAATGGTGGATCAGCTCGGAGATTAGTTAGAAATGTCTTAAAGTAACCAAATATTGTGTATATTTCCCACATAACCATATCGATGTCTCCGCTTATGTTAATTTGGCAATTTTAATAAATCCTATTTCTTTGCATTTTATGAATGTAAACAGATCCATTAAATTTGTAAGGAAATGTAGATTCATAGTCTACAGAATCGTAACTAATTTTTTCGCACACATCACACAAGTCGTACATTGCATATTGACTTTTCTGTAGAATATTTCTTTGGGATTTTAATATTCGGTTTTATATTTTTTGGCCTTCTCTTCAAATCTTTCTATGTATATCAACCTGAATTATGCTACTTCGGGCTTGACAAAGCAAGTGAATGATATTGCAGGGGTGCTAATATATATATATTCAGTTGATTGAGTTTCATACTGCAGAACTGATGGTAAACAATCTTATTACAGAAAATATATTTTCTCCGAAAATGATACTCATTTTTGTTACAAAACAAAGAAAGTAGATAACTTAAGGCGCACGTCTTCATGGTTTTTTAACATTTCGAGAACTTATATATTGTAGTATCGGCACGCCTCGAGCAACCGTCGCACATGTTCCTACAACCACTGCTAAAGGCTCTCTCACATGTTTAACAGAGATAGGGGGGAGGTGCGAGGCGTACAATTCAGACGCAGGTCGTTCTCGTCTGTCTTGTGACCGCCGCGTAAACCCGTTCATTTCTGGGGTCTAGTTGATGCATATACTCATACGTCATTGATTGCAGCTTTGTTGTCTCACTTCAGCAATAATTGCCACGTATTCCACGATGCCTCCACTTACTTGCTTACCCGTAGTAATCTCATTAAAATCAAATCAGTCCAGATACATGTACTATCTTACATTCTTAATCTGGCCTCACTGTTTATTACTTTAAATCGCTTATGCCATAATGGTGCTCGTGGATGTTTTGCCGACTCAAGAATAGATACTATGCTATCACTGTGTTCTTTCCTTATACTAACTAGTGTTATATTGCAGACTATGATGATGCTAGAATATATATATATATATATATATATATATATTTATACAGGGCTCGCCTTACTACCAAGAATTTATCAAAAGTGTAAGGCGGGCCCTTTAGTCATTGTAAGGTGGGGCTTCAATTTTTTATTAGATATATTTTCATCTATTTTTGTTTACTATAAATAACATATTTAAATCAATAGAACACACACAAAATTGAAGAAAAAAGCTCATTTTAGGCGAAAAAAATTCATAAAAAATTATATTTATACAGGGCCCGCATTACACTTGAAATGTACATATTGAACTTTGTATAATTATTTTTATATAATATTGTAGTTCACGTTTTGCGTTTTTGATAGCAAATGCTTAATTTCATATGGTTTTAGTCATGGCGGAGTTAATCAGCGATGATGAAGAATTTGAATCACAGATGATAGCGTTAACCCTTAGTGATGTGGAAATGCAAGAAACTTCAAGTTCAAACGATTCTAGAAAAACTAAAAAAGAATTTTCTGATAAAATGTGTTTACCATGCGGAAAATGTCTGAAAAGACTTGGAAATCATGTTGCAATATGTCATAAGAATATAAATAAAATTTAAAAAAATGTTATGAATGCAAGGTTGTTTTATTGGACTTTCCCACCCACGCGCTCACAATAAAGATCATTGAGTAACAAAAGTAAAAAATCACAAGAGCCTGAATTCTCTTCCTAAACAATTTCAACCTGAATCAACAAAACTTCGCGATTCTGATCAGTTGACACTATTTGCCGAGTCGACTATTGAGGAATTCTGCAAGTACCAAAAAAACAATCGAGAGATTTCCGGTACAACCAAGTCAACCATTCAAAGTACAAATATTAATTCTAGAAATACAATTCTTAAAGAAATCTTTATGAAAACTAAAAGGCTCACACAAAACCTCAACTTTCACCTGAATTACTAAGTAATTACAAAGATACAAAAAAATTACAAGCTTCTACAATCCTTAGAAATATTGTGTTATATTAAGATAAGAAACCACATTGGAGGAATTCAAATTATTTCAAATTTATCCTATCACATTACTTGCTATAATTGGTTTAGCAACGGAAGATGTACCGTTTGCGCCCTACCTTACACAGTTCAATAAAAAGAGAAATTGAGAACATCATTTTTGTATATGTTGTAGCCATCTAACGGATCAATTTGAAAATTTATATTGCCTGCAAAATTAAAATTTACAATTTATGCTAACAGAAAATGCGTTGTAGGAATTAATTATAGCATTCTCTTATCGAATGCCAGCAAAGCTGTTACCATAAATATTNAAATCACAAGAGCCTGAATTCTCTTCCTAAACAATTTCAACCTGAATCAACAAAACTTCGCGATTCTGATCAGTTGACACTATTTGCCGAGTCGACTATTGAGGAATTCTGCAAGTACCAAAAAAACAATCGAGAGATTTCCGGTACAACCAAGTCAACCATTCAAAGTACAAATATTAATTCTAGAAATACAATTCTTAAAGAAATCTTTATGAAAACTAAAAGGCTCACACAAAACCTCAACTTTCACCTGAATTACTAAGTAATTACAAAGATACAAAAAAATTACAAGCTTCTACAATCCTTAGAAATATTGTGTTATATTAAGATAAGAAACCACATTGGAGGAATTCAAATTATTTCAAATTTATCCTATCACATTACTTGCTATAATTGGTTTAGCAACGGAAGATGTACCGTTTGCGCCCTACCTTACACAGTTCAATGACAAAGTATAATGCATAAAGTTGTTTGTACACAAAATATATCTAAGCAGTTGCGCATTTTAATGTTTTCAAAATCTATAAGTTAGCGAGAACCATTGCTTGTGATAATACTTTTTTGCAATTTAAACTTACAATACCAGGTATATACATGTACATGTATGTACATATTTTGTTTCCACAATTTGATCTACTAGTGAAAATATTATTCAACTAAAAAATGATAAGGAAGATCTGACACTTAACACATTGAAAATTGAAATTAGAATTTTGAAAGGATGTATTCAAATTTAACAAACAAGCATTAGCTCATCTTTTATTGGATATATGTAGCTATGCATAATTTTTGATTTTCAATAATTACATTTAGGTTGTTGCGGTCCATTTGAAGATTCTCAAACATTTACAGAACAATATTCTTCTTCATTTATTTGTCTATATTCATAATATAACAATATTTTTTAAATTAATATTGGAATGTAAATTGAAAGTTTTATATCCAATTAGTCTTCATTAGAAATTTATCAACATTTTATTTTTATAAACTATTTTTGCATGTGTATTTACTAAATTTCCAAATATAATTTCAATTCACAAAAAGAAATTTTAATACCAAGTAGGTTGAAATAACTGCACACTTCCTATTCCTACTGGATGCTTTTCAATGCACAAGAAATTTATTACAATGTAAACAAACATTTAAAACCAGTAAATCCAAATCCAAATAGAATTACGAAACATTTGCGAATTATGACGTCATGCACATCTGCCACTAGAGGGATACATGAATTAGTTACATAATCTCTTGAAATGATTTTTTGCAAATGCTTCAAAGTCAATTTGATGAAATAGAGAGTTAGAATTTTCAGCTGCATTTTCGAGTTTACTTAATCTCAATCTCCGTGGGGAATAGTGGAATAATTATATTATTGGTTTTTACAGACTACAGTGAATATACTTTTGGGATTGTAAACTTTAGGGTTATAATTCATCTATAAAAAATTTCACTATTGTAACTCGTAAATAATGTGCATAGAGCCTAAACGTGTAGTGTGACTTTATATTTTGGTTTTTTCTATGGATGATTTAATTATGAACATTGGTAAAATTAATTTATCATATTATAAAACTAAATATTAGTAATTCACGCGATCTCACAATGATCTTTAAATAACTAACAAATGATATAATGTCGAAAGACGATAAGAGACACACTACGAAATTAAGCACAATCGTTGAAATTGCATCCTACATTTGTGGCCAAATGATATTGATTGGTTCACGAAATGGAAATAGATCATTTCGAAGCGTGTGCTAAAGGTGTGTTCCCACTATCGACTTTTATCAGCAGATTTTAATCGAAAATGCAATTATTTTCGTTCATATTGGCGATTTTTTATCATCCGATTTTCTATCAGAAAAGTTGGAAGAGCGCTCAGACTATAGATTTTTTATCAGATGATAAATTATCATCTTTTGATTGACAGTAAGAAAAACAACAACATCTGTTTATGGATTGGTTTGTCTTGGAATGTAAACAATGTTTACATATTTTGAAGTTGGAATATTTCAACGACAATAATTTACGTTTTGGAAGTCTGTTCCCTACTTGAGAATTAAGCAATTAGTTTCAAATAGCTATTCGACTAGTTTTAGTACCGTTCAGACTATCGACTTTTATCAGCTGATAAATTATCAGATGACAGTAATTTGGCTGTTTTGCCAAAAAATCGGATGGAGCGTTCAAACTATCGACTTTTATCAGCCGATACAAAAGCAGATAGAGTGTTCACACTATCGACTTTTATCACCGATTTCTTGACAGATGATAAAAGTCGATAGTGGGAACACACCTT
>CABFPE010000126.1:902747-926201 GCA_900660155.1 Hofstenia miamia | reverse complement strand
TATATATATATATATATATATATATGTTTAAACTAAATTAAAATTGATCATCTTTTACACCGGACTCTTCACTGAATTCACTTATCAAATAAACCTTATCTTCATCTCCTTTTAAAGGCCAGGTTTTGCCTATCTAAACTGCTATAATTTCGATACATTTGATTTCCTAAAAATATTTCCCTCTATCAGGTGACTCCTTTTCTAAAGTTCGTTTTCTTCCTTGCAATAACGAAGCTACTTGCATCAATAACTTTTTCTATCGTGTAATTCAAGCAGCTAATTTCATAATTTCTAATCTTGAACTTGATTTGTGGTGCCTGCTAGACTTTTCAAACAACGCATCCTTCTGAATTCGGCTTTTTATCTAAATGCAACTCACTTCCTTTCTGCAATTTCTCCCCTTGTCATCTTCGCAACTAATTTTCACTGCTTTTCTCTTTTCGTTTTTAAATTACTTTGGCACACACCATAAATTTCGGTTAAATCCAATTATTAAATTCAATGTTAAATTTTGAAGTTTATAAAAATTTATAGATTACTATTGAAAGAAAACGTGATAGATCATTGCCCTTGGAAAATATAAGGATTAAACTTTCAATGTTATGATTATGAACCATTCATTAATTAATTTTCTATTTATAGCTGTTATATTAATGGACGTAAGAATCATAGCATATTGAATTTTCTTAAGTCAATGGGCGCTGAATACAAAATTTTATATCAACACGACACTGGATGCAAATATTTAGGTTGGAACATATTTTAATATTGCAGCGCCTGATTTGTTCAAAATTGTATAAATTTTGTAGACAAGAGCTATCAACTACGAAGTAGCATAGTTCAAGTACATTCAAAATCAAGGCAATCACTGATACAATGTCTCTTTTTAAATATAAACAACTCGTTTAAATTTATGACACTGCATGTGACGAAATGAAAAACCGAAAAGTTAATTTTGAAGTTGAAATAAGATAATGACAATTAACAGCTCCATTCTCTGTATCAAATATATTTCATTCAATTTTGGAAACGTTTTTGGCTTATGCCAAACACTCATTAGGGGGACTAAAAATAGTGGTATTAGTTACTCTATAGTGAGAGATCTCATATTTTCTATGGAAGATTGGAAGCAGAGGTAAAATGTTAAACAAAAAGTTAAAAAATTTTGTTTCAGGTAATTTTTTTCACAAAATAATAATTTTGTGGATGACGCAATTTACATGACTGCACGATGCGGGATTTTCAGAAAACAAGGAAATGGTCAATTCGGTTTTTTAAAGACGCATATCCAATTTCGACTGAAGTTTGCGCTTTTTTGTTAGATGATCGCTTAGATTATTATAATAATGGCCTAAATTCAAAAAATATGTGAAGTAAATGCTTGAAAAAAATGTTTTTTACATACTATCCACAAAGTATCTATAAAATTAAAATTGAAAAATTAAGAATAAGTCCCATATACAAAATTCATTAAATAATTTTATTGATATCATTATTTATATAATTCTAAATAATTTATAAAATTAAAAAAGCATTGTTAATAAGCTAAAGGCAAATAATTGATAGCTATGATATGAACGTTAATTGATTAAATATATCAGTGAATAAATTATAAAACCAACGAATGACCCATCCTTAGGCTGGTCGTGCACTACCGGTAAGTAAAGTAAAATAAAGTAAAAAAAATTTACTTACCGACAGTGTACGAGTTTTTAAGTAAAGTAAAGTTTCAATTAGATAATTACACAATCGGTTCTGTTAGATATTTAAGTAAACTTTTACGGCAGTGTACGAGGTCTTAAGTAAAGTAAAGTAAGGTAATGTAAACAACATTGATCTCAATTTGAATGTGACTGAATATTTATTACACAAGACGATATAAATAAAATTTACAACTACAAAGGAATTAATTACAACAGTTCTTTCTTTGTCGCTGCATTTGGGTAACAAATTTTCATAATGTAAATAATTCGATTTTTGCGCCAACCTATTGTAAAATGTTGACTTTCTTTGCTAAAGTTGATATGTGATTGATTTTAGTAAATTACCAAGACATCTTTTATCTCAAATAGGTTGCTTTGTTATTAAAACATTTTAGTAAACAATGTACTTCTTACCATCGAAATCTTCGAAGTTATCAAAATAAAATGATTACAGTTTTAGTATATATCCCATTAATATTGATTATATTTAATTTTTTTGATTAAATTGCAAATTAACAATCGCAGGGATATCATAAATAAATCAAAATTTTAATACTTTTTGTTGTAATTTTTGCTATTAAATTGGATTTTATTTAAAGGTCGACGGTTTTGAAATTTTAGGTTCGGTTCGGTTTTGGGGTAAAAACCGCGGTTTCGGTTCGGTTTTGTTCTGTAATGAAAACTTGTAATTTCGAAGCTATATTTTCTTATGGTTTTATAAGAATAATTTCAAGTTGTTCTTAGTCTTAACGAGAGAAGAAGCATTGACACCAGAAAGACTGCATCGCTTCTTGGTGATCGTGTTCGATCCAATTGAACCCATGCGTTCTGATGACACATTTGTTGCCTGAATTGCCAACCACTTTTTCGCCAGTAGCGAGAGCTTTGGCATTACTACACAGCTACTAATTTAATTACCAGTCATTAAAAACCGTTTGAAACCGTGCTAGTGAAAATGAGCCGGTTCGGCTTCGGTATGCGTGAAAACCGCGGTTTCGGTTCGGTTTACCGTCGACCTCTAGTTTTATTTAACTCTGTCTGTAATACAATGGATATACTTTACTTAACTTTACGGCAGTGTACGAGGTCTTAAGGAAAGTAAAATCCAATTATACAATTCTCTCGTTTCCTTTACTTTACGGCAGTGTTTAACGAATTGCGTAAAATCCAATTAAGTTTACTTTACTTTACGGCAGTGTACGACTAGGGTTAGGCATTGAGAAAAATGTGATGAAATTGATTGACATTTTGTCAATTAGTACGATGCACAGGGAGATAAACAAATGACAGTGTATATGGACCAACATTTCAGTGAATAAATATCTCTAAAATGGTACACAAATTAAAGCTAATAAATTGGGGTAAACTAACCTGTATAAAGCTAGCCTCCCACTTTGCTTTTTTCTGCAAAAGAAGCAATTTTCTGTTAGTAAACTGGGGACTACCAGTAATTGTGCATAATATATTTTCAGGTAAGCCGATCACTTTTTTTACTGAAATCTAACTGATTTTACTTTGAATTCACCTGTTTTAGCGTAATAATCGCAATTACTCTTATTAATTGTGAGACGGGAAAGTAAATTGCGGGTAGTATTAATTTTGCTCAATCTTAAGACATACAAAACTAATCCTAATCCTTACTTTGACTAATAGTGAGAACGTCATCCATCTATATACAAGCTATCATTAAATAGATGCTAATGATTTTGGCGTTAAATTACCGAAATTTGAAGCAGTAATTGCAGTGATCACTTTACCAAAATATTATTGTTATTGTAACTAACATGTAAAATTGTGATGTATGATTCTACATTTAAATAACATTCCAAAGATATGGGTGATGTAAAGCAGAGCGCTTACCACAAAATCTACATTAGCTACGTGAATAAATTGGACTTCAAATTGCAGTATTAAAAAGAGGAAGTATTTACATTAGTGATTACTGAAAAAAAAATTTAATTTATTAGAATCAATTGTTGTTATTTTAAAATTAAAGATTTCTATAGAACTTTATTTATACATTGGGATTACAGATACAGTGAGTTGCTAATCGCACTGTATAGCAGTAACATAGTAACTATTACAAATGTAATACTCATTTCATTGTATAACCTGATTTTTAAAGACAAACAAGGAAAGGCAATGGATTTCAATTGTATATTGCAATATCAATAGATATGTCAACAGACATGCACCATTGTATATACGTTTTAATTAAAGAAAGAAATTCACAACAATCATACAAACCTGGATTATCAGGAAAGTGAAGAGAGTTCAGAGCAATCACATTTGTGAAACTAAATAAATAATATTGAAAAATAAAATAGAAAATAATAACAAAAATAGCACACGAAATCAGTGTAAATTATTCAATTGCAGATAATTGTAACACAATGGACATAAATGTTAGAAATTTATTTCTCATGCAAATCTATATATCGAATTGATGCAAATCCGATTCCGCATCAATGGAAATGGCTCAAACCTTGTACAATTGCAATATATGCAGGCTTAAATGAACTTCCAATATCAATTGTTGAAAAACAGGAATAAACTTCATTTCAACTCACATTCACCTCAGGATTTAGCTATGCAAGCATTAGACAATATTAAAAATCATATGAATCATTAGTAATATACAGAATACATACGATAGAAAATATTGAAAAGTCCAAACTGCCAATCTATCAAAAGATAGGAAGTGGTCGATACAATAACGTCTTCATTGCACTTAGAAAGCCGTACATTTTGTGGACGATTCGACCATTCGGAGAAGACTCAGAAACAGGAATGTAAGCAAAGTGAGCCCACAAATAATGTTATATTAACCACCAAAACTTGTGAACGAAAAACGTTTGGATTACTGATTAGTGTAGCTTTCAAGCGTGCAGGAATAAGATTTAAATGTGGGATTCAATAAAAGGAAAGAGACCATTTGTAGCTGTTTCTTCAAATAATGGTTGAGTGCTCTCATACCTCGAAAATTACAAAAACTTTCCCATAATTTTAATCCATATAATATAATTAAACAATTATATTCTATCCCAAATCTGCACATCCGCCTGTAATTATAACAAAAAATAAGTTGATGCATTCCACGCAGATGTATTACGAAATGAACACGAAAACTGAAAAACATTTAAACAAATACACATGTATTTTTAAATGAGCAAAATTCCGAAATTCTACTACTATATAAAGTTAAAAGAACTTAATAGACAACAAAAATTGAAATTTTGAAGAAATGAACAACGCAAAAGTCGTAAATTTGTAACTCACTAATTTTAAATCTTCCGCGAAAATCCAAGAAATAGACAGTCCTATAGTTTGTTCCAAAAACTTTCGTCTAAAAATATTTTAATGGGGGATTTTCCGTAAAATTTAAATATAAATATTTTTAACTAAAAATGTTCAATTTAGTTTAAATTCTTTAAAAATGAAGCGACCATTAAAAAATATTTGCTAATTTTTGCAGAATTCACTGTCTCTTTCGTGTTCAGTTGATGTCACTACCTTTAGATTTTCCCGAATTTCATCTTACAAAGTAATAGTTTTATGATTTAAAAGGTATTGACATCATCTGAACAAGAAAGAGACAGTGAATTTCTGCAAAATTTAGCAAATATTTTTTATTGGTTTTTTTATTTTTAAGGAATTTAAATAAGTTAAATATTTTTAGCTAAGAATATTCAAATTTAAATTTTAGTGAAAATCCCCCATTGTAGAAATGTTTATTACACACTTAAGAACAAGAATGTAAATGTACATAAATTTTTGACAATTTCAATTGCGTTATTTAACAAAAATTTAATTTTTCAAAATTTTCAATTATAGGCTATATTAAACTTATTTAAAGTATGTATTTGATTGCAAAACTTGTTATGTTATAAATAAAACAAAAACTACCAAATATAAATCACATGGTGATCATTTTTCCCAGCCACCCACAAAAATATACTCTGATTTTTGTGTGACAACTTGAATAGGAAAATATTTCTTAAGTTCTTCAACTGAACAATACTTGTTATGTAGCATAGTTTTGAACCATAACTAAAAGTCTTATAGACTATGAAGTATGAACAAATTTTTTTAAAAAGCCTTATGAATTTATTTGGAATTGCATTTTAATTTAAAGTATGTTTAATTTTATGAGATGCTGAAAGTTAGTGTGTATTAATTAGCACACTTAAATCCTTTACATAACACTGACCAGAATTGAAAATACTCTAGGTAAAGATGATGCTATTAACCTTAATTCTACAAGTGGAGACACTGCATATTCTGAATTTTAAATCATATTTAATAATTAAAATCAATATTGTACTTTATTATTTTGAGTGATACAATTCAAAACATATTGCCACCTTTACTCATTGCTTTGTCTAAAAAAGATTTAGTCACAGAATGAATTGAACATGAACATTTAAAGTACATGATGCATAGGTTTTTCTTCAATTGAAGTTGAGATCCCACAAACTGAATTGTCATTTCATTTGACCATTGACAATTATCCATTAGTAACCATCTCTGAGGTGCCCCCTAATGTTTTTTTAAATTTTTGGTGTCAGTAAAGCATGATATTGCATCCCTTAGTGATTCTCTCTAACTGTACCAGTTGCACTATCCCCTCAAAATCAATAAATAGGTTATCAAAAAATAGGAGTTCTGCAAATAAGTTCTGAGTGCACCTCTTCAAGCAATAGAATTTTCTTTTTAGGAAATTATCAGAAATGAAAGAAGATTTTCCCACACTTTCTTCTTATGCAATGGGGCTGACTTTGATCATTGGATTGCACTGGGGATTCATCAGCACTGTTTGAGCAGTTGCTGTTGACTTTAATGTTGAACTCTTACTCACCAGCTGTTTTCTAAGCAATGCATGCTTAAATATACATACAAAAAATGATCAAAATTACTAACCATGAGTTTATCAGAGTTTTCAAAGTCTTACAAATCACTCCCATTTGAATTATTATTGAGGGGCAAAACCACGATTGCTGAATGGTTCTTTTGTACCCATAAAAATGTGATGGCTGCATATTTCACAATGTGTCTAATTTATGTTACAAAAATATTGTGCAGTCTAATGAGCATTCAACAATATATATTGCTACAATGCAGAGAAACAAAATAAATATTAAATACATGTTATAATTTTATAGATACATTCATTCTAAACATAAACAATCAGTTTTAAATATTTTAAATACAAATTTTATTAATTTATTCAAAATTTTTGCTAAATCAAATTTTTATCATCATTATTATCATTAAAGAATAAGTCAACTTATAGTTTATCAAATGACAATTATCAAAAGGACTAATATATTGAATTTAAAGAAAAATAAAATGCATAGCATTGAAACATTTATCAATGATGTGCATAACAATTTATTTTGAAAGCTATATATAGTCTTGTGCTCATCTACTTTACTGTTACAATAATGTTTTTCAAATGTTTTCTGAAGAAAGTTTGTCTGATATTTTCCCCAGATCCCTTTTAAATAGTTAAAATGATGATGAATGAAAGGAATTTTCAAATTCCTGCAGATGCCTATTGTTTTGAATTTTATTAACAGATAATCAACCCTATCTTAAAAATCCTCTGATTGTTGATTTTCTAAGAAATTTTTAACATGTATAACAGGCCTACCCATGATTGATGTTGTTCAATGTTAATTAATGTTGCAAATGTTTCATTTTGGACAACTTTCTGATGTCAGGACGATTTAAAACATCTTCTTTTAGTTTAGTATCAGACAACTGTGGAAAAACAGTCCTTAGATATCTCAAAGAAGTTGAATCAGGGCCTAGAGCTGTGATGAAATTTAATTTAATTTTAATATGCATTGGAGGTATTAAAATATTTTCTGAATTCACTAGCAGAATTTTTTATATTCTAATTTCCAGGTATATATTCTGTTCTTAAAGTCCAATCAAATAACACAGAAAGCAAGCATGTTGTGGATAGCCCAATGCATACCCATAAGAATTGCAATAATTTTCAAATCTACACAATTTTCCCATTCAAAATTGGCATAATTAATTTTCAAAACATTCTCAACTAATTATCTGGTTTCTTTAATAGATCCATCATATACTATTGGAATAGTCTGAGTCATGCATTTATCAATAGGTTGTCTCACTCACTATGCACTTTAATATATATATATATATATATATATATATATATTTTGATGACTCAGATTGACTGAAACTTTGCTTTGCTTAAAATTCTTGTTAACATAAGAACAAATGTACATGATATCTTAAAAAACAACATTGTTTTTTAACCTCTTTTTTTGATCTGTTACAAAAAATATATATATTTGAATTCAGTACAATAACTGCTTTTGAATGATATTGTAGCATTGCTGGTAGTTGTTACTATTTATTCGCCAGACCTCACACTTTTCTTGTTAGTGACTGGTAGTTGTAATATTTGTACATATTGTAAATAATATTGTATATAAAAACCAAGCATTTTGTAAATAGAAGTAGTTTGAACTGTATTCTCTTTGTGTTCACTAGAATCACACCCCAGTGATTCTACAATAATCAACATGATGCAGAAGTATTCAAAAAAAAATTAAAATTTCTAACAGTATAATAGGATGCAATGATCACTGAAGCCACTGATTCCAAAAATATAAATTATAATCATATCATTACCTTAAAAATTTATAAGTTATTTGTAGAAAATAATATATTATATAATTAATTTATTGTTTCCAATCTCAAAGTCCCCTATCACACAGTGGACAAAGAAAGTCCCAGTGAAATTGACTCAGATTACAGAGAGTATTCTTAAACATGAATCACTAGAAGAAAATAACTTTTCATAACAAAGGAATGTAATAGAATAATAGAATAATTTGGATTCTTCTTTTAAACAACTGTTCTACATGTAATGTTAAATTAATATACCTAAAACCAAATTTATACAGCCAGTATTAGCTGAGTTATTAAGGATTGAATTTTCAAACCAATGGTAATTAAAGTCACTTATCAATATGAAGAAAATCACTCATATCTTTTCCTGACAGTAAAAAGGTCAAATAGTCGTTTTTTGGAATTGGCATCATTGATTTAGTCTAGAAACATTGAAATATAAGGATAAATTTGTTACTCGTTGAGATATATTTGTTCTATTTCACTGATTTCTATTACTTTCTATGAACTCTTGAATTTTTGCTGATGGTAGTAGTTTAGACTTTCACTAAGATGAGAAACAATTTTTCATCTCATTAGTTGCTTTTAGAAAAATTATTGTTTGAAAAGTAAAATAAAGCATATGTAAGAACATTTTATCAAGTACAATTAAATTAAAACAATGAATAATGATTAAAATAAAGATCATTCTCTCAAACCCAACAACACTTTCATTTTCATTGCAACTAAAAGAGTACCACTAAGCAAAGGTGGACGTAGCTTTTGTATACTTCTGAGAGAAATCCACAAGCCCTTAAGCAGATATATCAAAATAGCAAAAAAGGCTTTGGCAACAAAATTTACACAAAAATATCATTGAAAAATATTTAATAAGTATCAGAAATGTGTAATTCAAATAGGAAAAATCATTTATATATTTAGAGGATATTGAAAATATTCAAATGTAAAAAACAGGCATTAAATATATACTCAACAGTATGCCCAAAATCGGAATTTGAACTTGATTAGTAACTTAACTTAGTGCAATGAAATATTCATTAGCAGGATACTTTTCTCTTGAAAACTATTTTACTAATACCAATAAGTAGATGGTTAAAATCAAAACCAAAGCCTATCTGATTTTTGAAAAACTTTGAGCTCTGTATTTAAAACAACAATTCCCAAAATGTTTTGGAAATCAAAAATCAAAATACCCATTGTGAAAAGAATTGCGTGAAAATGCTGAACCTCAATAAGAGAACTTTTCTCATCTTTGCTTTAAGATTGCATTATCTTCCTAATTAGCCAAGCTTCAATTATCTGAAACATTAGTGTTAGTAAAATTCCTGCGCATTATTCAAGCTGACACCATGGAGGAATCAAATTCCATCAACATTGTATTAATGGTTCAATTATGTGACGTTTTAACATTGAAGAGAGAAACAAATAAAGAAGAAATCACAATTCTATCATTTTAAAGCCCAATTGAATTCATTTATACAATAATTTCATATGTTATAGAGATTCAGTTTGGTATGAAAATTCGTCACAATTGGCAGGGCATCATTTGCAAAAATGTTATTCTTTAAAAAACAAAGTAGGCTTAAGCCCCCATAGCTCCAAGTTTGAAACCACTAGATATGGTTTTGGAGCAGCGTATTAAAAAATGTGCAGTAAGCGCTCTAGCAAAGGTAAGATGCCTAAATATTTACTTAATATGTACTTTTTACACGATACAAAAGCAAAAGCTAAGAAACTAGGCGAATCATGTTGTACACTTTTTGTGTGGTTAAATAATTGCATAAAAAATTCAGAAAAACCATTTTCCACAAATAAGAGAATTTGACAGCACTTTCAGTTTCAATGTGCCCTCAAAATCACCCTTAATCCTAAACAACGCTTTTTGCCAATTTTTTTCCTTCAAAAAGTTTGAGCACTTATGGCTCATTAAATAATAAAGATATCTTAAATCTGAAAGTATCATTTGACTTTTGACTTTGCACGCGTCGCGCCCCGACAGGATTTAGATGATGTATTGATAAAAAAAGTAGCTGAGTTGCGTTGCTGCTGCTATTATCTTTGGACTGCTTTATTATCAGAACAATAGGTATGGAAAGAGTTTGAATGTTTTTGTAAAAATCGGATTTTCGACTGAAAGAATTTCCATATTTTAATGTACTTCAAACACACAAATAATTTCTATGACAGAAAAGCATACTTACCAACATATGTGCCCAAATCCTAGGCTTCCTAAATTTGCTAATAGGCTTGGAGAAAATTGTAGAAGAATGTATTGATAGTAACTTAAATTGAACAGTAATTTTTTAAGGGTTGCTACAAATGCATATTTTATCACAACAAGAAAATATGAAAGACGTATACATTTGTTAAGAATACATGTAGGGAAATTATTTTATTTATAAAGTTAAGAGTACTGATGGGACATTGGAACTTATAATCTTCAATGCCGCATGTGTTTTCCTGACATCAAATTTAGTTAGAAATGTTTGTGGGCATTAAATAATGCCATCTTTATATTTGTGCGTAACCTTATATATTCGGGACTGGAAAAAACGATGGCATTATATCAAATTAAGAACCGGAAAAATGTTGTAAAAAACCCGCAAAATAGTCACTATATTGTTTTCAAATATGCCTATAATAGTTAAATTAGTTTCTGTAAAAAATTATTTTTTAGTTTGTGAAGTGAAACTGAAACATTAAATATACAACCCGAGACAGGGGCTTAGCCAGAGTATTGTCAATGCTAGGGCCATTCAACAATGTGTCAGGATCACTTTTGATATCAAAAACTGTAAATATATTGACAAAAATTAATAAAATCATTTTTAAAAATATCAAAAAATAGGTTCTACTAAAAATCCAGTCTTCTATGCCTACTTGAAAACGTAATACTACGTCATTTATTAGCAGTTGACAAAGTATGGCTAAATTTTCCAGTCTCTTACAAATCATTGTTTTTCTATTATCTATGAGAATGCGATTTATGGTGGAGAAATGCCTTTCGATCACCACTCAGGTTTGTGACACAGTAATTACATCTGAGTACAGAAGGTAGAAATTTTCAAATATGTACGATCAATCATATCCTAAAAACTGATATTAGATCTCTTTTAGTTGCTTTACAATGAACCTCCAAAATACATTAAGTTCACTCTGTGGAATCTCAATGCCAAATCATGCACACAAAATGTTAATATTTGCATAAAATGGGGCATGGCTTGACTAAATTCTGTGTGCACCTACTTTTCAGAAATTATTTAGGTCAACAGAACTGTATAAAATGACCGGGCCAATTTATGTCATTTACCGAAAATGATAGAACGTATTTCCTGCGTGGCTACTCCAATTACCTGAAATATCATAATTACAATATGTTTGAAGTTCAAATAAAAGGAACACTCCATCTCTCTTCAAAATGACATAAATAAGCACTTGCGTACATGGTTTCAATCTTTATTTTGGGTCTGGACATCTGACATCTTGAATTCAACGAGTAATGCAACTGGGTTTTCAATCATTTTTTGAACTGCAACTGCAATCTCTAATGGCACAATTTTAGCCAACTAGCACTCCAGATCGTTGTTGACATATAACACAGAACAGTTGAAGTAATAGACAGCTACAGAAAGCCTAGATGAGCTCCCTAGAACCTTTGCTAAATATATATAAGTTGCTCTTATAAAATATCTTGCTAAGAATTTGGATGATGATGTACATCCTCTTGCATACATTTTGTATAGTATTAAAGTTGTCAAAAAGTGCTGAAATAGTTATATATTCTGGGCGTTAAAATGAACAGATTGACCCTAAAAACCTAAAAAGCTATTCTTGCGTTTCAAAATTTACTGGATATTTTTAGCTTCAGTCACAAAACCTTTTTCCCGTTCCTTATCGTTTAATCATTGTAACAATGAATTAAATGCTCTATATTATATAAAATTTTTATGAAGAGTTGAAATTTTCAATTTCCCGTAAGAAATTTTTGCTACGAATTCGTAAAAAAACTCTTCAAAACTGATTCTCTCACCATTTCGCACAATAGTCTTTGAATACATTTTGTAAATTTAATTATTTTCCTCGCACTTTCTATTATTTGGCTTGAAGAAGATTTCAAGAAGTGTGTATTTGTTTGTGATTGTAAAAAAACACCATGTATATATTATTTTTTAGGATTTGCACGCCCCTCCAAACTAAAATTGCTGGATCAGCCCCGGTAGTAGACAACTGAATAGATAGGTCAACGACCAACACACAAGCTCTGATAAACACAGATCTACTTCAATCTAATTTAGTTTGAAGAAATGCATAATTACTTTGAGCTTTTGCAAAGCTCACTCCACCTCTGATGCTTTACTTTACGCTACTGAAAATTGGAGATCTTATCTTCATAATAACAATTTTGTCACAATTGCTTCTATCGATTTGTCCAGAGCATTTGATTCCATTGATGATTATATTCTTCTTAAAAAGTTAGAACACATTGGTTTCCACTCTAATAGTATAAATTTAGTAAGGTGCTAATTAAGTGATCGTTTTCAAAGAGTAAAGGTAAATTGTATATTTTCTAAATGAGATAAAATTTACAAAGGTGTTCCACAGGGTACTATTTTAGGGCGTCTATTTTTCTCGTTCTATGAAAATGGCAATTTAAGCATTGATTGTGGAATAGTGCAGTATGCTGACGGCACATAGGATAATCAAATAGAAACATAAATTGGTAAATTAGAAGTCAATCTGTCTCAAATTTTGAAATATTTTAATATGTATCATTGAACTATAAATCCCTCTAGACCACAATTCTGTGTTATGTTTCCTTTTCACAAAGATAATCAATCACACATTTTAAATTTTTCGGGGTCAAAAATTACTCAAGTCGAATCCTTCAAATATCTTGGAGTAACAATCGATAATAAATAGAACTATTCAAGTCACATACGCATAGTATTACGCAAAATAGCAATGGGGTTTAAAACTATTTCACATTTGGCAATTTTGTAAATTCCAAAATGAAATCAATTTTGGTTAACTCTCTAGTATTAAGTCATTATAGATACTATAATGTTTTATTTAATGACATAAACCACTAATTAATGAATAAAATCGACTCACAAATTAAATGGGTAGCAAACATTCATAGTGATAATTCTCGACTATGAGCGACAAAAGTTCATATTCTAATCTTGACGATGTTTCATATATCATAAGATTCTTTTCATTAATAAAATTTTTTGATATTTCAAGTCAGCGTTCACCTTATAGTAAACTACAATTCCCGTTATATGCGCATTCGAGGACTTCTAAATTCAGAAAAGTGAAGTTTTAAAAACATTTTCCTTAATATTCATTTTTAAACTCAACAATTAAACTTTGGAATAACTTACCAATTGATATAAAACGAATGAAAAGTCGCAGGAAATTTAAAAGTCAAATCAATGACTACCTCCGGAATCAATATATCCCTAAAATTGGCTCTACGTCATGGAAATGATTTCAGTTTTTCAAAAAATATCATCAGTTAAAATAATTTGCAATAAACTGGGCAAACTGTAAATTCTGTATCCATGTTTCTGTTTTGTTTTATTGTTTTTGTACTTCATGTTGTTATTGATTAGCAGCTTTTGTTGAGGTGTTTAATTATGCCCAGGAATTTCTTAAAATTATTCAAGGTTCATGAAAAATTATTCAAATACTCTTAACTCAAAAACTAATAGAGATATCCAAGTCTGAAAGCACAACAATATAGAGGAGTTTGTTCTAAAATCACCACCGCGATTTTTATCGTTGGGCGAAGTCATCGATCGCAAACGTTTTGATCTCTGACTTTAAGCACTGCACGCCTCAAATATTTTGGTAGTTTATGCACGCGCAGAGAAACTGTTCGATGTTACATGAACGTTTGGTAAGAAGATAATTTAAATCTTTTGTTAAAAATCGGAATTTTCAATTAATAATAGTTACTATTTTCAAAAAGTCCAGACACAGCAATATGCTTTAGTGCAAATTTTCAACTTGGATTCAGGCATGCTCACAAACAGATGCGTTTATATGGCTCACGATTTCCAAGCTTCCTAATATGTTTCGAGAAAATTCTTGGAAAATGTGAACAAACGGTTTGTCCTTTTAACATTAAATTAGCTATGTTATATGTCTTTTCCACAACTTTCCTCTAATTGTTAGTAAACGTGATTTTCACGATCCGTTATTGTTTTTTTCAATACTTTTCTAGTATGCCTTTGATAATCTATTTTCTCCAGGCTTATAATTTTGGTAATTCATGTTGCTATTGTTTCTTCGCCAAGTGTCAACGGTGACAAATTCGAATTTTTAAAATTTCAGATTTAAATTACAGCTTGCTCCAGGCCCGTAGAAACTAGGGGTTGGGGGAGGCGCACCCCTGGAACGTCAGGCAACCTGTCCTGGACAAAAAACCTAAAAGCAAAACCAGCATTTAAACATAAAATTTGTAAATCCAATTTTAATTTCAGCATGCTGTGTAATGAATTTCTAAGTTCGCTTACATATTCACTACTAGATTACCTTCCCATCAGAAAATCCCGCCATGCCAATGCATACAACAGAAAATTAAAATGGTGTACAGCCTTTGCAAAAATTCAATTTAAATATTAAGAGGGTTGAAATTCCCATCAACCCCTTCTGAATACGTGTCCACCCCCCCCCCGCCTAGGTAATGATGCTTGCTATGGATCTGGCTTGCTCCTAAATACTGTGAATTCTCCTGTTGGTGCATGTAAATCTAGAATTTACTCAACATACAACAAATGAAACTCTAAAATTTCATTTTCAATCTGATCAACCTGATACCAAGGAACACCTCACCCATCATGCGTGAACCGATCCGAGTTGGATGATGTAAATGTCCTTTGACTAATTAGCGCATGATAGCAGTTGGTATTGACAATGTTATAATAATCGCATTGTTACCCAACCATGCAAATGTTATGACATTTGAAGTGTAACAGGCCTCTATACTGATTCTTTTGAGATTGAATATATGGTAATCAAGAACTAAAAATTAAATAGATTTTTAAAACTTAGAACATAATCCAAATTTTCTCTCTACTGTAGAAAAATCTAGTAAAAATATTTTAGAACTTTGTTCGAATTTTGTTCAACACCATTACCATCTTTCCGATTGAACAAAGATTTTCAAATTTGCCAGTCCCATCCCAAGAAACGTCCAATTTCCCATGAGAAAACTGAATATTTCAAAAATTAGCACATGAGTGAAGGTAAACTTATTCCCAATATTTTATATCATACGCCCAATCGACACATAGTGTACAATGCATTAGAAAACGTAGAGTAAGTAATAATTCAGTTACTTTCATCTTGGTATGTCTCAGACTGCAGACCTTATTATTTCGCACTATCTGACCTCCTTCGGCCCTGTGTAGCTTGTGTACCAATTAAGCATAGCGTCACTACACATTAAATACGTTTACCGACTATTCAGAAACAAATTTTAATTCATTACAAAAAATTAAGTAATCAGCATAATGAAGTAATAAATTGACTCAAACTTAAAATTATTTGCAATTATGTGTTTAACATTTTGTGCCCTTTGCTAAAGTATCCAAATTAAATCCATTTTATGCTATCTGGTCAGTGTTTGTTTCGCTCCATTTATTTAATAATAATGCCAGATGAAATCTTTATTTGGAATTCAACTGAAGATTTAACAAACATTTGTGGAATACATGTTCTAAATGTTATTTGAAAAACTTCTATAAAATTGACTAGGAATCACAATGAGTGCGTTCTGCAAAATCAATAATAATGTGCATCTTAATTTTGTTTAATTCACACTTTTTGCTGTTGTAAAATATTGCTTCTGCTTTAGCTTTATACTTCAAAATATTTAAGCTTTATTACTATTGATAAGCTAGTATACCCATAGCCCTAATCTAGTAATTAGTTCCCGTGAACTAGCTGCTTTATTAAACATAGTTAGTAATATTGCTGTGCCGTAAGTCGATAATAATTTATTAAAGAAAAAGACGTGGCATACATCATTTTTTGTTCGCAAAACAAATAAAAAATAAACTTATTGAAAAATGGCCCTTTTGTATGTTGTTTGAATCTTAAATAGTATCAATTTAAAAATATATTTTTTAATTAAAATGAGCATATTTTTTCACTGATATAGAATCAAATCTTTGTAAAAATATTGATATGATATATATACTTGACAAAAAATTTTACAGCAAGAGCGAATATAGAGGCGACCTACGAGCCAAGCGTTTCCTCTAAAATAAGAAATATTCATGAAAATTGTTATATAATAAATTACAAGCAGATTTTTTAGTACCTATTTATGCATTTAGCATTTATTTTTACCATGGGCCCAAATAAATATACTGCATCTGCTCCTTTCTCACACGCCTTTATATACTTGTATTTGTTAGTGAGTTCTCCTCCAGAATACCCATATGACTATTTTTGAAAAAACGCTTTGGGAAATACAGGTTATGACTAACTTAAAATCGATCAGTTGTCACATCTCGCATTTCATTGGCTGTTTCCTTCAGATCATGTTTCCTTTAGATCATGTGAATTAGCATGATGAACTGATGTTAGTGGACGGAAGTACCATTTTGACATTTTTGATAACCTTGATGAGGAGGGTTATTAACATGTGAATTCTTACTAATAGTGATAGTAATGGGAAGAAATAAAAGCAAATTAAAAAAATATTACTCGTCATATAACAACATAGTTTATTCTGATTCAATGTCATTCAGACAAACTGTCGGTGTTTCATCAATTCAATAAATTATTTGAAATATACCAGTTTATCATGTAGAACAAAAAATTAATTTTTGAATGTTTTATATGCAGTATTTTAAATTTTCTTAGTACATTACGTTGGTCATAGAACTGAATAATAAAAAAAATTATTCACGATTTACAAGAAATAATTTATAAATTTCTCAATTTAGAAAGTTTTTAAATGATCGTAATCATTTTCCTCTTTGATACTTTAGGAATTATAAAATATAAACGCTAAGGCAATATTTCTGTTTTCATAGAAATACGTGATTTTTGTTAACCTGAAGTGAGAGTGAATATGGAGTTGTGTTCCAAATGTGCTTAGTAATATCTCTCATTCCACTAAATTGGAATAATTTGCTCAAAATCATTAAGACTAAACAAGGGTATGCATGACATGAGAATTTAACATAATAATTCCTTGAAATAACATTAAGTATTAGACGTGTCAACTGTATCCATCCATAAATAAACCTATGACAATTATTCAGTGTTGTACCGAACAAATGTTTGTTTAAATACTGTAAAGAACTATTTGTTTTGAACTTGTTTAAATTGATGCCAAATTAAACAAATCTGTTTAAAATTTAGTCGTTACAAATGGAAGGATTCAAAGACATATGTAATGACAATTTACTGAATGTGAATATTGCTAAAGATTTATTTAGAGTTTTTTTTTTAGCAATTTGTGCTCTTCAATAATAATGTATCATCAATAGTCGATAAACTACAAATTCATATAAGATTTTTTATTTGAGAATATCTCGCTTATTATACGTACTATGATTTATACTGCTAATTTACTTTAAACACTTTCTAATAACATACGTTATATATCACCAAATGAATTGTGTATGGTGCAATAATTGCTGTTTTTTGAAATATAGGTCATGTAACTAACATTATGATATGTATCTACTGCATCTACTGTTAGCTTGCAACGATATGTACCAGATCAGCTGTGTTGTCAAAATACATTTCTGCTTGAATGTGTTAATAAAGCTCTTTTGATACGTGAAAATTTTCACTTGTAATGTTTAGACAATATAAATTCTTGGCTCCTGAACTATATCAATAGTTGGTTAAGCTCTCTCGATGGACTATTGTATAATTGTTTTTCCTAGTAATCACCAAATTTAAGTTTCCTTGCATTGTGATCATTGAAAATGGCTGTAAGATATATTTTCAAAATATTGTTATAGAAGACAAAACTCTTCCTCTTCTATATAATCACTGCGTAGGACAAACTATATCAAAGATTATTCGAAATTAAATAATCTATACTTAAAAGGCGAATGCTAATTGACAGTTTTATAAACAAATTTGAATTACTAGTGTCTAGCGACATTTTGGAGCGTTGATGTATTTCATTGTTTAAAATAATGTAATCACTATGAAAAGCTTATAGAATAATATGTTAATAGTAATTAGTAAAATTATAGCTTCTTCTCATTAATGTCTCTTTAACAAATGTCAATATTTGATATTAACAACTACTTTTAAAAGAATATTGAAACACAACTTTTTATACAAACAGGTAAGCATGATGAACTACTTAAAATAGAATAAAAACTAAAGAAATCTTAAATACATGAAAAATTCGATCAAAATTAATATAGCCTAAGATATTATAGTTTCTATTTGTGGGTGTATGCATTGGGCTCTACTATTAATTGCTATAATCCTTTAAATTTAGCAAACTTCTATTCTGTATCATTATGAAATGAACAGCTCTTAGACAATTCCAAATATAATTTTCTGTAAATATCGAAATTATTATTTCGATAAACAATAAACTTCACCTAATCACGGATCAGTGTCACCTGTGTTTTAGAATTTAAAGCGCAATAAACAGATCAAAGAGGACATGGCAACGTCTGCTATCAGTAAATCTTACGTAGTGACTCAATTATACGAAATTAACACGTACGTTGCAGTTTTTAAGCGTCCACTACAATAATATAATAACCTAGATTAAACTAATATTTTTTCATTCTTTCTTATGTAGATAACATATTTTTCAATGGCTACGGATTTTTGCGGTTGTGATAATGGCATATCTTTATTTTTACTCTTCAATAATACATTCAAAGTAAGCTGCAATTATATGGGGCCTGATAACTATACAACAACGGGTTATTTAAGATAGTTTTAAATTATTGTTGTAGATTACAAAATATAACAACATGAGTTCTTTATAAAAAGCTGAATTAAAAATAAATTCCTAAACATGATGGCATACAACTTGATTTCTGGCAATCTTCAAGTAAGGTTGTTAAAGATCTTGGAGTTTACCTCGCTTCAAATTTAAACTTGTCTGCACACATTGCTACTAAACTTAAATCATGTTATGGTGTCCTCTTTACTTATAAAAAAATATACTTTATAAGGCAACAAATAATGTTATTCACAGTATTAATTATATTCTTCACTCGAGATTTTCTAAAATGCTTTTAGATTTCAATTTTGTTAATAAATAGCTTACTTTGATATTTCAATTATTGTGAATATAACTTTACATTACGTTAAAACTTTTTTCTTTGTTGAATCTATCAGTGCCAGCATTGGTTTTGATAGCGATATTGAAACACCGGTATTCAAAAGTGCTACTGTCTTGACATCTCTACTATCCACACAGCAACACTGTGCAAGTCGCCACAATATCCCCATCATCCAAAGAAAAACGTTATTTATACCCATAAATAACAACATTTTAAATTAAAAGAGCAAGGTAAATCGTTCTCTATAAAGTTTGGTTTAGTATGCTTGTTTACTGACAAATATTAATAGGTAAAGTTTGCCCTAAAGCATTAACAGCTTTAAGATTTTCACAAATAGTGATGTGTGCAACATTTGCTGGCAAATGCACTGTTCTGGAGGTATATTATTACAATGGGGTTCGTAAGACATTATATATGCTGGCGTGTTATTATCAACTTTGTGTTGCTTGTGTTAAAGTCTTAGGTAATGTTTAGAATTTAATCAAAATTATCACAAAAATGATGAACACATTTATCAATGACAGAGAAAGTTTTGTTATCTTCAATATTTGTTATCTAACATCAACAGAAAGTATTATCAGGTTAATAGTTAATTTGGATTTTACATGAGAATTTTTATTGTCAGTAACTAATCGCTCCTTCAGTAATTTACTACTAGAATTTTGCTTTCTGTAATACAAAGCTTTTAGATTAAATAGTTATAACTGACTTAATAATCAATGGTACGAACGTAAAATGTGAGTGACTAACAGCGAAAACGACCACAATAGTGCCTAGCATCAAACATCACATGACTTAAATATAGTTCCACCAAGTTTATTACAGAAGCCCTTTATGGATTTCTTCAACGACAAACTCATAAAGATGAAATTTATGCAAAAACCTTCATTATGTAAACTTTTTGGTCTCTTTAAATATGATTTCTAAACAAGAACTCAGAGTATTTGGGGACCATTGATGATGAAACTCAATATTAAATCGGAAAGTTAAAATAAATTTTCACGGAACCAATGTGTTTTACATAATCATAAAAATCATATTTTAAACTGAACTGCAAAGCTCTTGTAGAAAACATCAACTGTAGAAAGTTTGTACTAATTTTGTGTTAGCAATCAAGTTTTATTGCTTTGCAGTTATTCTCGTTCATTTTTAAGTTTGACCTAAAGGTCATAAGTGGATAAATTTATTAATTTCTTAAGAGCAAAACTGACATATTGTGTAAAGCTATTTAAATGATATTTTATATAATTTTTGTGAATGTATACATAATTTCCAAATTCCACAAGTCAACATGATTTGCTATTTGTAAGTAATGAAAAAATTTCTTTAGAAATATCCGAATTCACCCTTTTGTTAAGTGCTGATATTGGACATACTTTAAGCACAATGTATAGTAACATTTGACTAATTGAAGCGCAAGGTTCATAAAAAGCATGATTTTGGATACTATGGCGTATCAATACAATAAATTTAAGCCTATTGCTACCAATATAAATACCATTAAAAGAATGGATTATGTTTAAATACTTGAAATTTATTGTCTTAAATGTTATTGAACTGTATAGTACCTCAAACATTTGATATTATATAGAGAAAATGGTTAAGCCAAGTGAATGAAACGGTGTAGCCATAAGCCATTGTATAAATATGAATGAATATTTTACAATCATAAATCCTCTTATTCAACATTACTTCCTGTTGTGACTGATCCTGACACTTTGTTTATATTAGCTTTTGAAACATAATTGATAATGCCATCAAATTTTCATTTCCAGGGGAATAAATGAACGCATAAAGATTTTAATTACTTTCGTAATTCAGAGAATTTACAAAGTACAATAAGCATACAATCAATAGATAACTATTTGTGCACCAATATTTGTATCATTAAAAAATAATTTAAAAAATAGCTTCAAAAGTTATTAAATTTACATTTTAAGAAATTTATTATTAGCATAATATCTTGCAATTTTGCAGTGATTTGAAATATTTTCTTACTAAGAAGCTTAATTTCTTTGCAAATTGACGAAAAATAATTTTTCACATGGTTGATAATTTCATGGAATTGATAATATTTACATTTTGTAACTTGAGAATAGCGAACCTAACAAAAGGCGGATTGTCAAACGACGAAGTCCGTTGCCCAAAATAGAGCCCAGGGTTCTTGTAAGATCAAGTTCACACAAGGGAATAGATTTTTAAAATTATTTTTCACAATAAATTCATAAAAAATTCATCATCTCATCAATATCCTTAAAGTTAATATAATTTAGTTTCAATAAATTGTGGATAAAATATCTCACATTCAGTATTGTTCACTAAATATGAACAGTTTTTGTTTTCCATTGATAATTTCCGAAGAAAAACATATGATTATGATTTTCTATCTTTCTTTTTGGCAAAAATCGTTTTAAAATTGGCGATTTTCAATATAGCATATTGTAAAAATATTTCGAATAACTCAATAGGCAATTAGATGATAGTCAAGTTATTTAGAGCGACACAACTCACTAAATTTATATTTTTTTAAATTTGTCGCAATCCTCACTTTCATCATTTTCGAAACGTATTTCGTAGCAACCAGTTGCTTGTTTGAGTTGCTGTAGTAATGCTCAGGGCAATGCAAATTTTGTTACAGATCAAAGAAAAATTTATATTTATTTATCTTGTATAGGCATCGATGGAAACCAGAATTTGTAAAAATATATATCTTGTGGTAAAACAGGTTTTGAAAATATCAAAATGCTGGCCAACTCTAACAAACTCGATTTGATATAAAATAAATGTAATCATTTTCCTCGGTGTTCTTATGTTGATTTGGGTAGACTTCATAGCAACTTGACTTTAAATATAAGCAAGAAACCAGAATCTAATAGAAGAAAGCGCGCTTCATTTAATCCTACAATCGAAAGAAAGTTCTTGGAACTAAATCGGATTCACAATAGGGCTGTAAATGATTCAAGATTTTCTGAAGCAACCCAAAAATCAAATAATGAATTTAGGTTGCAAGTCACTCTTAGACGGGTCATATCGGGTCTCGTGTAATTTATAGACGTTATTGTGGAAGAAAAATAACAGATTTAAGGAAATATTTAAGTGTGATCTCACATCAATGTTGTTTCATCAAGGCATAAACGTTGCAATTTTTAAAATAAAAAAAATTGAGTATGAAGTTACAATTGATGAATCATTTCAAAACAAATATTGCATTAATTATCCCAATTTTCTACTCAGCAATATAAAAGTGACATATTAACCGAGTAATAATAATATCAAATAATATTGAATAGTAATTGGAACAAAATTTGGAAAATAATTTGTGTTTATCATTTTTATATTTTCTCATCTGCTGAGTGTTGGTGATTGGTTGTTACCATGTAATCACACGGTCGCATGTAATGCTGCGTTCTCAGGTATACCATGAAAACCTGTCGGTGCATTTATATATATAATTGTAATGAAGTTACACAATAGATTTTAATCTACTTTTAATTACTAGCGTCTGTCTTGAACTAACATGGTAACAGAGTATGAATTTTGTTAAACCAAACCCTTTAATTCTTGACGCATCGAATATGGCGGATGAGTGGATACGTTGGCATCGCGATTTTCAACTCTTTCTACAAGCGACAGAACTGGACACGAAATCGCACTCTGTAAAGGTTGGGCTACTTTTACGAACAATTGGTCCCCTTTGTAACGACATCTTTGACAATTTTTTATGGGCTTCTGGTGAAGACAAAACCAACTTCAACGTAGTAATTAAAAAGTTTGAGAAATATTTC
>CABFPE010000126.1:855299-901747 GCA_900660155.1 Hofstenia miamia | reverse complement strand
CAGCCGCACTGTGCAATATGCTTTCATATAAAGATCTCAAAGGCTTAGGCGTAAACAATAAACAGATACAAAGAGCCAACTGTCGTTTAACTGGTTATGGTGGAAATCAGATCGCTGTAAAAGGGTCATGTTCATTACCTGTGACGATGGGAAGAAACAATGTGACAAGAAAGGTAAAATTCATTATTTGTTCAGAAAATGTGACTCCAATAATCGGTCTATCTACGTCATTACAGTATGAATTGTTAAAAGTTAACTTTGTACAGGATAAAGTTGGCGCAGTAAACAAACAGGATTTTCGGATCAGGTCCGGAAATATGTAAATAGCAAAGAACACACTCACATCTCCGGACCGTTAACATTGAAGAAGTTGTATGACGAATTTAAAAACGTATTTTCAGGACAAGGTGAATACATATGCGAATATGATATACAGTTAAAACCAGATGCAAAGCCAGTCATTCACGCACCAAGACGTGTACCTCTATCATTACTAGACAAGTTAAAAGACAAACTGGATTGATTGGTTCAAAATGATGTCATTGCTCCTCTCACAAATGCTGCAGAATGGGTAGGAAGCTTGGTGATAGCAGAGAAGAAATCAGGAGATTTAAGACTCACTCCTGACACTAACACTGAGAATGGTCTTTGCCATGACAAACCTTACAACAAGGATTTATATATATTGATAGCCACAATATAAAACTAAATGTTACATGCTATAATTATACCGTAATAATGTTTACAAGTGGGTTCATTTTTGTTTTTGTAGCTTACATCGAATAATTAATTCTGTAGTCGTTTCGAAGACATCATTTTGGTTCAACTACTGTTTGGTCTACGTTTTGATCTTGCGACTTTAGTCTAGTAAAATTTATATCTCATTGAAATCCATTCCTTTTTCAAACGTAAGACAATTACTACAATAAAGAAGATTTCATTTGCTATTAACAAAATAAGAGTAATACATCCGGTAAACAATAGAAATGTTTGTAATTACGAATCTTTAAAGTTCCAGTAATAGTTTAAACTTCTTTTAACAATTGTTGTATTTACTTTGAAATATTTGAAGTATTATTGAAACATTAAATTTCCTTAATATAACTTAGTTTCTTTGAAATATTCAAAATTATACCTAAAAATTGAACAACAGCTAAGTAGCTAAAGAGTAAACTTTAGGATAATTTTTTAATGTGGGAGTGACTATAAAAATCAATTTAAAATGTTTTTAAATTAAGAAAAATGTCTTGTAGTATACCTTAAGCATAATGTTGGATCATTATCATCTACTTTCACGTTGTACATTATGAATTATTGCAAATTAGCACAACTTCCAATGATGATTAACATTTTAGATTCTATTTTTATAACAGTATTTTAATTAATCTACTTTCTATGCATATACAAACGCATGTTTCTAATTCTTCATTATATTTTGCAATGGAATCATTTTAGCCGTTTCGTAAGCAAACTCTTTGTTATTTTATATGCTGTTTCACGAATCATTAAGGTTTTGGAATGGGGGCTCTCTTGCTTAACAGTTAATTCAAGTGGACAGTTCTTCTAAGAAATGTTTCAAAATCTGATTTAAGGAAATCCCAACCATGAAAAAACATTCCATCTGATAATGCAGCAGATGAACTTAGGCAATTTGTGAATCCTGGGGAATGCATATAATTTTGAAATTCCATTACTCCTATCCCCATATTTCAAAAATTAAATTGAAGTCCCATTTGGAGTTTGATTTGAATCTCTAACCTTTGTATTCCAAATAATGCCAATATCTACCGATACTGACCTTCCGAAACTTTAGAAAGAGCAATCTTAAATTTTTTCTGATTTCACTATGATATTTTTTATATTTAGCTTTGGTTTATAGCTTCAGTTTTTTTGAATTCTATTTTGCATGTTTTGAGTAACTCATATTCAATAAAGCTTTATATATTGAACAATAATTTTCAGTCCGTTAAAGGGTTAATTTTTATCAAATTACGAAGGATTGCTGCTATTCGATTGGCCACAAAAAAGTATTACCAAAATGATTTCTACAAAAGTAATTATATACATTTCTTAATGAGCGCGTACTTACAAAATGTAATTCAAGTACGATAAAATTATTTATAATATGTAGTACCACAAGTTGAGTTAAGAGTAATTTCGCAATTACTACAGAGAGGATTTTCAGGAATTAATATACATTTAATTGTTAACAATGGAGTGCCAAATTTTTTTCAAAGTACCAATAGTAAAGGGCATGAGCTCACTTCAAAAACGTAACTCAACTTTAGTAGTATAGTTTCAACAAAATTGATATTATCATATTTTATATACAATAAGCTTAACTGTTCCAACTGATAATCAGCCTGTTCTATGCACCGATTCTTGATCATGCGGCAATCTCTAAGCAATCTCTGACTACTTATCCTCTGGATATAGAGGATAGTGAACAATGGTGTAAAACCTGGGGAACGAGGGGATTAAGCCTCACTGTTTTTTAAAAACTTTATTTTGTGCATTGTTATCAAATTTCTATCTGTTTTTTAAACTTTGCCATCTTTTTACCACATTATAAAACTAATTATTGTAATTATTTTCTGTGCAATAAAAACTTCCAAATTATTATGATAGCAATTCACAAATGAGATTTTAAAGTAATAAATTGCTGGAATTTCATGTGTCAATGCTAACACTAATACGAGGCTTCAATATTTATATTTGTTAGGAGAGAAAAGCTATAAGTGCAAACTAAAATTTTACTGAGATTTTGAGCTATTTCAGAAATGCAAGAAAAAACAAATAAATGCTGAGAATATCTTCCCAAAATGGAATTGTTAAATAATAAAAATTTTCAAAAATAAATTTTTGTCATCATCACATCAAGGAAATGTACTACATTCACTCAAATTTGAAGGAGACAACTAGCAATTCAGTTTTTTTCTGAAAGGCAGCCTGCCCTTAAGATTGAGTCGTGAACTGAAAAGCCTAAAACTGCAAGCTTGATTGAAATCGAAAGCTGAACCAAAAATATTGCGCATTTTTGAATGTACAAAACTTTGATTCACGACAACTGCTGCAGAAGTGAATAATTTTTTATTCAAAGTGACTATTTACAAATATTTTTTTGACCTTGTCAATGCCTATTTAGTATAATGCTGCAAACAATTTTTTTTCCAGATTCGGCACGGAAAATTACTTTTTTCAAGAAATCGTTTTCATGAAACGTGTACTTGAAATCAGTAATGATTTTTTAATGAAAATTCCGATTTCTTGAAATTCATTCAAACTATCCCACAATGAAGGCTCAGATAATCATGATTTCCAAATCCTATGGCACATCAGTTAACCCCAAACAATTCTTCTCCCATTTAGGCCGCTCAATTACCGTTAACGATCACTTCTACAAATTCTGAGACTGAGATGGTGGCAGCTATAATGAATTTCAAAACATAAATGAAAGAGGAGGCCCTTTTCCAATGGGTTGCTTTTCAGATTTTAAAAAAATGCCTGTGTAATTTAACATAAAATAATCTGGTGCCCGTTTACAAATTAGAGAATTGTCTCCAAGCCTATTTGGCAACCGTGATCCTTGGACAGATCTATTGAAAATTTTACTAAGGCGTATTCCTGTAACTGAGGTGCTCGAAAAACTGAATGTGTTTCTGTGAACATTTCGATTTTTTAAAAAAGATTTACATACACTTCATATTAGACATTCATGTAATTCTAAGGTTTAGAGTGCATGGGAGCAGCAGTGAACGTTAATTGTTTCTTTATGTGGAGGAGTGCAGTCAGAGGGAGCGACGCCAAAGGCATCGGAGTTTAAGAGTTTGAGCAAATGCACTTCTCGAGGGAACCATACTTAAGAGAGGAGACACTCCCTATCATGTGGTGCCCTTGTAAGCTATCATAAAAACACTTAAGAAATTCAGAACCAGTTTAAGGTTGATTATATTAAATTGTATATCTGTTCTCACACAAATTTTTTCTTCAATTTCTAGCCCACTGATACAATAGATAACTATGTTGATATAAATGTCAATAATTCAAAATTTTCCGTGAGACCATTTGCAACAGGTAGAGTATGCTCTCTGAAATTTAGAAAGACTTCCCCAGGCCCTGATGGATTTCCAAAGTAGTTTATTAAAAACAATGTACATAATCTACACTATATTTACAAAATTTGTCTATTAGAGTCATGCTTTCCATCCAGTCTTAAGGTTGACAAAACTACACACAGTTGATGCTATCATTTCCATTACGAAGAAAATTTCTAAAATTGCTAAAAATCAAAAAAACGGTAAAAATTTTGAGGTATAATTAAGCAACTATGCAATCTTGAAGTGAAATGTCTACGATCTTCATCAATAATGTAGAAACCATTGCTAAATATATTTTATATTTTTTGCCATTTATATTTAACTAAGGTAATATTTGCATTATACACATATACATATATGTACAGTATATATAAATATATATATCAGACTTGTCAACGAGCCGAGCTCCTAACGAGCCGAGCCGAGCTTGAGCAGAGTATTGCATATACAACGAGCTCAAAACGAGCGGTTTTTAAGCAAACCAAATTTTTAGTGCTGCTTGTTAATTTGATTATGCAGATTTTTATTATTTTTTCATTCAATATTCCTCAATTATAATCGTATTTTAGAAATGTTTATGAAATAATAGGAAGAGCAATTGGAAAACTTCTGAGAGCACAATACTTTTAAAAAAATACCGAGCTGAAACGAGTCTCATTGAAAGATTTTCTGTGGCGAGCCGAGCCGAACGAGCTTAGAAATTACGGCTCGTTGACAAGTCTGATATGTATATATATAATACATATTATATGTGCATATATGTGTATGAATATATACTTAATACATAATGTATTGTTCGGATTAATGTAAATCGGCTATTGCCTTAATTTGTATGCTAACGGTTTAATATCAGCTTGTTAAATATGATTTGCAAACGATTTAAAACAGCTCGAAATTGTGAAGTAAATTAGTTATTTCATTGTATTTAGATATAAATACGTAAATGCTGAGTCGAAATTTTCAAAATTTTCAAAGTTTTTAAACGAATACGAATTCTAATTTTCCGCTGTGCTTTTTACAAATTGTTTGTGCAGATTTTTACCTCCGCCAAGGAGGTTATGTTTTTGGTAGCTTTGGTTTGTTTGTCTGTTTGCAACTTTACGGAAAAAGTAATAAATGGATTGACCTCAAATCCATTAAATTTTGGTGCTGATCCGGGGGATACAAGCTGCGTGGCGGAAGTCTGCGCTCACCGAGTGCTTTTCTAATTCGTTTTGAAATGGTTCAGTTTTTTAGACTTAAACGTTTTGGATCGGTTCGCATCATTTTTGAAATGGTTCAATTTGGCTTGATTTCTGATTGTTAGAACCGCTTGCAACTCTGGATAAGAGTGCCGCATTTGACATAGAAAATAAATCGACTATCCTAGAAATATTGTATAGAATTGGTCATCACTAGCAGTTTTTCAGGGGTTTTAATTAGGCATTACAAATAGATCCCACAAAATTGAATTAAGTTATGTTCACATTTCGGAGTCTTACGAATCATGCTTGCTACCGGTTCCTTCTTAAGCAACATTTTCTCCAATCCTGGTTATCTACACCATATTTACGGTGAAGATCTCCTTTAGTATGTATACTTAGTATGTAATAGATTCATCATCAGGGACTGGAAACGATTATCTAAATCAACTCCTAAACTTAATTTCAGAAGCTTTACCTGCGTTAAATCTATTACTTAATAAAACAAACCATAAATGATAACTTTTAGAATCTTAGCGAAAAATTCATATACACAAGATCAAAATCCTTGGTGCTTGTCAGTTGAAAAATATAATTAAATATTATGTAATTAATCTAGGCTGGAAATGTGACTGCTGTTTCACAGTGAGCCCCTGTGTTATTAACACTCTGATATTATGGAATTATGAACGAAGATGTTGAAACGAATTCGCAGTTACCTCTCGGTGGATCATACCAAAGTTCTTTGGTTTTTTCCAATTTGAATTAAAATAACGAAAATAACTAGCTTTTATACAGCTTCATATCTCCAGAACTACTAACAATCATGAAGGATTCTCCGCTTACACACGGAATCAGTTACTCGTTTCTCGATGCAAGGCACACTTTAGAAGAGCAACTTTTCAATTCACACCCTGTGCACATCAGATCTGAATTGAACATGCCGAAATCTTAGAAGCTATTGAAAATGCACACATTCAATGGTTTTGTGAATATTATGCAAATGAATATGTATGTGTACCCACATTAAAAGACTGGAAGCAATTTTTGCAGACCAAATCATTACCGAACAAAATATCCAAATGATGGCCTTGCTTTACGTTAATTAAATGAGTCACAATAAAACATGTAAACAAGGCATGCCATAGCCTTTTACTGAGATAGCAATTATATTTAATGACAAAGGAAAATTGCGTTTGAAAATAATATAAAGGTAATCATAATCACAGATAACGCATTTTTCGAGGGTTGTCTTAAGCTAAGTTCTTAAGAATTAGTCCATAAAAATCATATAAACAAAAAACTTAAAAAAGCATATTTCGCGGAGCTATGAATAGTGCCGAACGTCAATTCTTACGTATTCATTCAAGGCCCTGCTGAAAAAGGCTCATTTGATAATATTGATAAATGGCTGAATCCGATAATAGAGTTCTCACTCTAGTCTAAATTATTGTAACATACACTCTAACACGTAGAAATGGGGATTTACTACCGCATTAATGTTTTCTAACATTTCAATATAATGTAAATACATTTGTTTCTTCGTAGTCTGTATTCAATTAGGTAAAGTCACCTTTTATTGAAAACTTCATTGACACAAATTATATGTATTCCAGGAAGAAAGTTTTGAAATCAATACAGCGTTAAAAATTAGACATGACAGTTGAATATCAAATTTAATAAAACATTATAGTAAATATCATGTCCCAGTTATAATAATATTAGTTTTGAGACACAAGTGTTTACAAATACCGTTCTGCAGTCATGCGCATATAAGTTCGGTAATTGTAGATCTCAATATATTTGCAATATTTCATTGCTACTTAATAAATGCATTACCTGAATATTCATTTAATATTACTGTAGTTTGTGTATAAATATATATATATATATATATATATATATATATATACGGAAACGTGGAAATTTTTTAAATGAATGAATTTTTGAGCCATATTAAATTTCCTGTTTGTCTAACATTAATGGGCTAATATCAATAACTTCGTTAGGTGGTAGAAGTTTCGCCTATGGTAATTTGGAAAGTTATGTCATAAACAATTTTTTTGAAAAAATTAGACCTCTATTCCAAACGCGCAATGTAAAATTTTTTAGATTAAATGAATTATTTTGGCTTTTCATCAAAAAAGGGCTTGGATGCTATGGAAAATCGGAAAGTGTGGGCAGTGGATACAAAGCCCATACTATCTAAAACCCGTATATATATATATATATATATATATATATTAATATAGTAAATCCATTTTCTCTTGATGAAATCTTGAAAAAGACATCGGCTTGAATATCCATTAATGTATTTTTCGATAACAATATGTAGCGCAACTTCAAGAGCAACATAAGATATTCTACAGATTCTCTGACTGCAACAAATGTGTATATTTTGGTGCAAATATACTGCTTTCGTGTCCTTTCAAGCGCGCTGTGGGCAAAGTCAAAATTCATCGCACCATAGGAGAGGGTAGGAAGTGTTTACGCAAAATCGTGAATTAAAGGTAAAAATGATGATTTTCTAATTAGTGATATTTTCAAATTTTAGATAACTTTATTAGTTCGTGAGTTATGAGCGCGAAAACATTTTTATAGAAATCATCACAAATTGAAAAAAAATGCGCGGGTTACTTAGGTTTAAAATTGATATTTTGTATTTGAAAAAAAACACAGCATATACAAGTAATAGCTTGCTTAAGATAATTATTTTCAAACAGTTTTGAGTTTTCGGTCAGTAGCTGAAATGAATAAATTTATATTATCTGAAGACATAAAAATTGGGGAAATAAGGTTGAATCAAATATTTAGAATTGGTAAATTTGTTTGTTGAAACGTACATGAAACACGTTCAATTCCGGTGAACTATCTAAAATTATAGTGTAAATTTTGTGTATCGCACAGTTTCAAACTATACACATTGACATGAAATCAATAACTAATGTCTTTTGTTAAAATCCAATCACCCTGTTGTTGTCTAAATTCTGTTACGAGATAGACCGCGTTTACAAAAACGTACATTTACCGATGGCGAATCTCGACCTATTTTCTTTAGGCATAACATCTTAAAAGAATACAATAAATACATAGAAATGTTCTGTCTCATTGACTAAATTGTGAATGATGTACTAAAAACATTCTATGGGGGTTTGAATCAGATTATATTTGGTAATACTTTTATTATTGACTTATATTAACTAACACAATACAAATAGGCACATTTCGTAATATAATAATGTATAATTTCGGTTTCGTGATTACATGCATGCAATGCATGGCCAGCAATATATACATGCCATATCCTGAATTTTCGAATTCATTGTTTAATATAAAATAGAATCAACAGAATTGATTAATCGACTTAAGTTGAGGTTAATAGAACTTAGATCAATACGATATCTAATAAAATAGAATGATGGCAGTTGCTATGTATGTATAAATTGCACTTCTACCGAGAAAAATTCAAATTGACTCGGTTTTTATGCAAACATCAGTTATATTAATGATACAATAGGATAAAACTTCGTTTCAAACAAAATTTAGAATGTGAACTATTGAACATCAAGGCATTTGGAATAAATTCATTTGGTTGATCGCTAGGGATTAACATTAAACACAATTAGGAGCTTTGCTTACGCTTATAAAGACTTTATGGAGTTAAATTGCAAAAACTTTTCAAAGAACTCTACAAATTGACTTGCGAAAATATGTAATTGAAAATCTAAACAAATTTACGTGTTGCACATAAGATGAAATATTTGTTCAGTTTGATATGAAATACATGAATGAAGTTTTCTTCAATTAATGTTAAATTTAAGAAATATTACAACCAAGTTAAATGTGAGTATGCTTGATGGGATTACATATTGACTAGTGCAAATGCGAATGTTGATGTAAAATATTAGCATGAAAGCTTGTAACTGCCGCTAATAAATTTTAGTTAGTTAATTATCTCATATAAATTACACACTTCTGAGCATTAAGATTCTTGTAATAATTCATTTGATTTAATAATTGATTTAAATTTATGAATATTAATGTCAAAATTCGGCTGAAAATGTTTCCCTAGTTGCATAGTAAATTTCATTTTAATCGAATTAACATATAATGATCATTTAGAATTGCGGAATAAATTTTATTTGAATTTCAACCCTTAAAGCAGTTTTTTCTAATTTGAAATATATTGTCAAACATTCTGATTCATTGAATTTTCAAAAAGTACATGTTAATCCATTTGGTGAATTTAAATTGATAAAAATTTCTTTAAAACTATTTAACACTATTTTTTAATGATCGAAGTATTTTATTAATAAAATTAAAATGAAATTAACCATATTTCTAATAGCTTAACTTTAAAGTAATAAGACTTTTTGTCAAATTTTTGGAACAATTTTTATGAAGCCTGTTAAGAAAATTGAAAGCATTTTATATAGATATATTTATTGGTTTGTGTCCGCTCATGCAATGATGATTTGTATTAAAAATTATTATTGTGCCAAAAGTGTAAGAAAATACGATTTTTTTTCATTGAGAAATCCAATTTTTGTTAAAATCATTCCACTTCTTTTCATATTAAAGAGGCAGTGTCATGCCTATGGGAACTCAACTGCCCTAAAATATTTTGCTTTATGAAAAAAAATGCATCCTAATCCTAGCAGAATTAGGTGATTAAAGAGGCAGTGTCATGCCTATGGGAACTCAACTGCCCTAAAATATTTTGCTTTATGAAAAAAAATGCATCCTAATCCTAGCAGAATTAGGTGATTAAGTAAAGTCATTTTAGCACAATGTATTTTTAGAATTTGCACACAATGATGGTTAACTTCATGTTTCGTGTAATAATAAAAATATTAGGCCATACGTAGAATACCACTCATTTTGAGAGGGACTCCTTCATGGATACTTTATGGCCAATCTATGTGAATTTTTTATGGATTAGAATTGATATGGTTAGGAAAATATTAGATCCACGGTAATCTCCGAAGCGGAAATTGGCAGTGATAAACATTTAAAAAATGACATTAATTTTAACTAAAAATGTATATTTAAAAATAAATCAATGCGAAAATTGAGATATTATTATTTAACCTGGTTGGATATAATTTTAATATAATTGTACAAGAGTATCAAACATGATTGCGTTTTGTGCAAAATATTTCATTTATTGACCTAATTTCAAGAACTTTGTTTTAATAACAATTAAATGAGTCATTATGCGTAGTAATGTTAGAAACATTTTCAAATGGTTATCAAAATGTCGATCGAACGAATTGTGTAAAAAAGTATACTTTTATCTAAATTGAATAGAAATATGAACGGGTCTTGAAGGATCGTACTATTCCTCAAGAACCTGAAGTAAGCAAAATCATGTTGTGAAGTTAAACGAGCATTGTTGTAACCTGAAGTTAAACGAGCATTGCTGTAACAAATATTAGTGCCAGATTTACCAATGCTTTTTATGGCATCTAAAAACACATACATTGTTTTTTGCCATTTTCTATTTGTTAATAAGTTTTTCATGAACATTTAAGCATTTATTTTGATATGATTTACTGATTAATTTGGTAAAAAAATCCAACAACAAAAATTTTTCGTATTTCTTTAGTTCTTTGTACTATTTGGAGACGTAAACTTTATAAAATACAAACCTTACACGACCCCAAAAGCTTAATTTATCATCCATTAAGCCATTTTAGAAGCGTCTAACAAAAAATCATTTATTTTGAAAATAAGACTCCTTTTAAAAAACTACCTTAGCAAAAGTGACCTGTGGATGCAGCTGCTTTAGGCAGACTTTCCCAAAATTTCAAGCCCTAATTGATAAAATTTTGACAACTTAATGACTTTATTTGGTAAAATGTTGAGAAAAAACCCAAAGCTAACACGTAAAAATCACTATGGATTTTTAAAAAATATATATCCTAAAGCATAAAGTTTAAACGATATTGTTGAGCATTAAATATTTATGGGCCTAGTAGGCCTCGGCACTAAGAGACTAATGAATATTGTGATATTTAAAAATCTTGCATAAGTAGTATAACCAGGAATATATTATATTTTGCATTAATTTTGGGGTAGTATATATATATATATATATATATATATATATATTCATTATTCTTTAAAAAATTACATTAAATTTGTTTATTAATTGAATGTCAGTGATCTGTTTACCACCTTGGTTAAAGAATTAATGCAGAATATTTCAAAATGTCTACAATCATTGTCTCTGTTAATTACATTTTGGGAATTCAAAAGCAATGATAAAAGTTTTTGAAGTATTTTCTGTTGAGTTTAATTATTTAGTTCTTCTTTTGCGATTCAAGAGAAAAATGTATTATTGGAATCAACTAGTTTATATCAAAAACATAATATTGTCTTACCTTAAGTGAAAATTAAATATTTAAAAGTTAGCATTTATTAGTGTGTAAACAATTTTGTAGCATCGTTAATTTTCTTGTTCTGTAGGCAAAGGACAACGTCTCTTTTAAACTGTACCTCTATATAGACATGAGACCCAAAAATATATTAATGTAATTGAAATTCCTCTCAAAAACAAATTTAACTCATGAGAAAATTCGCAAGAAAAGAAATTGAATGCTTCATAATTTAGGATAACTCTGGATTTCGAAAATTTGCTTTCAGTAGCACTACCACAACTCATAATATTGATACAGATAAAAAGCAACTATAAACCGATATCACATAATCTGTCTTAACGATTATTTCATGTGACTAGCTACAGTATTTTACACGTTTTGCTAGGATACATAAAATAGAGTTTTATATACTCCCCTCATGCACTCGGCTGTTTCGTATTTCTAGCATTTGACATGTAGGCATTGATTGTTTATGCAGCTTTTCAGAGATTATGGATTTTAATTTATGTTCCTTAACGCTATTTATTAAACTGTTCCCTACTTGTATTAGCAACTGCATTGCAGGCTACAATAAAAGTATTTAAGAATCCTGACAAAGACATATATGAGTCTTAAACGGAAACTCAAAAAGAAAAACTTTATTGAATTCTCAGATTTACAATTCATAAATTACATCACCACAAAATTTATAATATCGCAGAAAAAACACATGCCAATGCGTTCATTGTCAAGCGCATGCAACGCAAAGCCGCACATCAAATTGCAAATAAAACATTTCCCAATCGAAGTCAAAGTCAAGTTAGTGATAATGAGATATAAAAAATACATAGATGAAACCACCGGGATTCCAAAAAATATTGTTTTAAAATTTAAATCAAACTTAAAAACAGCAATTTTTTCAGATTATTGCAAAAGTTATTTCTGTAATCAGAGTAATTTACCCTATTTAATTAAACCTGCTAAATTCAATGAAATATATCGTAAATATTTATGGAATTGATTTCTCTTTTAAATCCTTTCAAAATACAACATTTTGATTTTAGGCAATTTTTTATTCGAACGAAAAAATTTTGAAGATTACACAAAAACTCGTTCCTAAATTCTAACTTAGTTGCCTTGAAAATGGTCGGTCATTGCAAAAACACATCTTAGATATGCTAGATGCTATCGACATCTCAAGTTCTAGTATCTTGTGTCTGACTTTGAGATTGACTGACTTTTCTCGAATTGTACTGTTTGCTGTAAGAGTACCTAGTTTTTTTATTAGAAGGTGTTATACGTCTGAAGATGCATTTGACATCATGGCGGAAGGAGCTCGACATGATTGCATAAATGACTGGGTTGACGGAATAGTTTAATGTATTTATGCCATATGGAATAATATCACCGGCAATGCGAATCAGATATGGCACATGCTCATGGTTGAATAGGCGATTTCCAGTGAAGAATTCTATAATTAGCTCAATTCTTATGTAGGTGAAGGCGCACGAGACAAACGAAGTCACTAATAAAGCAATTATCATCGACCGGTCTTCTGCAAATTTCACATGTTTGGCAGTGCGATTGTCAGTTGAACCGCTTCTAACGATAGAAGTGTTTGTCATTAAAAGTTTTCTTTCATAGATCATTTTGCGAACAAGCCACACCAAGTAAACATTGAGAACAAATACCAATATTGTACCAAGAATGATTAAAGCTGGTACAACTACTAGCATGTATATTTCTAAAGATCTCTTCTTACGAGTGTCTTCCAGCATGTAAAGAAAATAGGAGAAAAATACACATACGGTGTTAAAGAAAAATGCAGCAAAGAAAAGCAAAACTGATGGAAGTAATGTGTTCTGCTGCAGAACATGAAATGTATCAGTAAACAAGCGAATTCTTTCGATGGCCACAAAAGTAAATAGTTCTACTGTAAAGAGATTGAAGAAAAGATTTCCATTCAAAAATAGCATTTTATTAAGAGTGTTATCATTGAAAGGCTCTTTTTTAAAAACTCGAATGCAAAAGCTGTAAGGTAAAACAGTTAAATTAAATAGTAAATCAGTCAATCCAATTGCAATGATGAAAAAAGTGAAAGAGTTGAGTTTACTTTTTTTCTTCACGTAAATGTATAATACCAGAAGATTCCCAAAAACACCAAAGGGCCATAATAGAAGAATTAAGCAACTTTGAAATAGAAGATAGTTTTCTACAATTTCGTTCTCTTTCATCGAAGATTACGGTAACTAATTTGAATCAACTTCCCATAAAAGCAGAAGTGACATCTAGCGGCAGATTTCATTCAGTTATTAGAATTTTACGCAGTAAGAAATTACTAAAGAATATTTGACTCCGGTTCCTTTATGTCAAGGTGCTTAATTAAGCGTTTTCAATTCAGGCCAAATATACACAGGATATTAAGATTCTCTTGGCTAAAGTCTTGCCTTAATTAAATGCAAATGAGTTATTGATAATGTTTACAAAACGTCAATAAATTATGTTTACAAGCGATTTCCCATTTATTAAGCAGACTAAGGTCTCGAGAAATACTTTACTATCGGAATCACATTAATTTCTGCTTCTTTATCTAATCCAAACTAATTCGTAATATTCAAACATTGAAAGGTGATTAAATGTTCTACTACCTATTTATAAGTTAGGATTATTCCATCTTAAATTTAACTAAATCAAAATTTAATCATATTAATAAAAATACAATTTGATATGCTATATTATATAAACATCTCCTTTTTCATTGTTGAAATGAATTTAACTCCATACTAATTTTAAATGTTAAATTGTTGTTCTTGGCTTCTCCATCCAATGCGAAGAAGAATTATTTCGATAACAACGTATCTTCTTAGATGCCAAGAGCCATTACAGTCTATCATAGCGTGCATGCAATATTTCTATGCGAAAACTTAAAATAATTTTACATAGGAAATGAAGTTGATTATGAAATTATGAATCTGTTAAAATGGCCCAAATAATGTCGTTTCCCATTTACTAGATTTATCTGGATATTTTTGGTATTTTAGGTGGTTAGAGCTCAGCTCAAAAATATTTATTCTGTTAGGGTAGAAATTTTCTAAACGACCAAGCGAAACTTTCAGTACATAAACCTAATGAATCTCATTATTTGATTTTCTAAAATTTGTTGATTAGCTTTCTATTTTTTATAAATATTGTAATAAAATTGGAGGGAAATTCTGGAGATTCTGTTGCATAGAGTTGACTGACAGTTTTGATAACTATCAGTAAGTGCTAAGAATTGATTTAATAAAATTCTTAATGGTTTGTAAATCTATTTGCAAGTACATAGCGGCAAGAAATTATTGAAGTTTATAATTTACTGATAGGAAAACATTATTTGAGCATTTTTAAAAATACTTTCTTATAATATTTACGAGATCAGGTGGAGTTATAAACACATTTAGACTTATTTTTCACCTTATACTAAACTAGATATAACTGTAAATGTACGACAGAAATACAAGATGTTAAGCTAGATTAGAGAAATCAAGCCTGATGGCTTCCAATTTGAGATAAATGGTGAAAGAAGAATGGACTCTTCTACATTACACAAAAAATTGTATAAAAATAGATCCTATTCCATTTGTTATCGAGTTGGTTTCGAGCACTCGAACTCTACTCGAATTTCGAGTGCTTTCAGGGCCCTAATATACACACATGTGGGTTCTAGGATACTATGAATTCTGTATCAGTTTGTGATTTTCTAAAATATCTTTCGTGAGGGATCAAAATATTTCGAATTTTTCAATTTTTATGCACTACGCATTAGAGAGTGGGTGGTCTCTTTTCTTGCATTGGAATTTAAGGAGATGCTATACTGGAGATTATTATCCAAAATTGGGTCTGCAATTTTGTATGCTAAACTCAGCAATTTTAAGCAAAATTCTTGAGAAATTTCGTCAGTATATGATTCCTTTTATAAGCACTAGAATTAGGTATTGCAATGCATCAAATTTGCACCAAATTTCAATGCAATCAGTAAGAATCGAATTGATTCGACGTCAAAATTTTAAAGTGAAAGAACCGATGCACTGAAATAATTGCTCAAGCAACTACTTTTGCTTGCAATGCTATTAAATTATTAGCAATAGAAAGCCGAACTATGCCCAATTTTCACCCAACACTTTGTGATTATTCGGAGACACAGCAATGATGCTCGCCTTGATGGGAAATTATCATTATCATCGCCATCATCATCATCACCATCATCATCATCATCATCATCATCATCATCATCATCATCATCATCATCTAATTTGAATTCATTCGACGAAATCGTAATTAAAAAATCTCGAGCGGGATTTTTTTAAATCAAATCGGAGTTCAGCAATCATATCAGAATATATTTGACACAACCAAGGTTGCCATTGAAGAATGATTCTCTGGTATAATGAAGAAATTGCCATTCTTCGTTTCCGTTGTAACACAAACTCGCTGTCTATCAATACTCGCTACTGGTGTGCCTAGTGAATCGTGGTTGAACGCTGAGAATATTATTCAGGACGTACGGCAAGTACTCACTGCAGAAAATAACTTCAAAATTTTATTATTTCTACATGTTAATTTGCAATAAATTACAGGTGCATCAAACTGATTTTCCACCGTAGTTATAATTAAAAATAGAAATTAAACTAAAATCGAATTAATATTAAACCAGCCTCATTGTACTTCCTAACTAGAAAATATACGTTATTGTTTATTGTTTCAATGGAAACACCATTGTCAATAACATAGCACTACAATGGCATATACAATTTGTAAAACTTGCGTAAAACAGAAAACATTTTGAAAATTTTCAGGACTTACGAGACGACATTAGTTGAAATTATTACTTGATATTTTAAATGAAGCACAAATATACTTGAAGTTGTGGCTAAAGAATATAAGTGAGATTCGAAAGAAATTTCTCAACATCGACACTAACATTTCAAATATATGAAAATATACTTCTTTAAAAGGCATCTAAGAGAGTTGAAGCTAGGTCGCTTTTATGAAAACCTCGTAATCACACTAATCTTTAAAATTAATGCTTTCGCTACTTATTGTTACTCAAGGATAAAGATAAAATTCATTATAAATAGGTGCATTTTTAAGCACAAACTCTGAAAATTTTCCCTTTCCCTATATATATATATATATATATATATATATATTTGTATATTTTTTGTAAGTAAATTTGTGTGCATTTTTTATTGTATATCTGTATGTATGTAATTTGTAAATAATGTATATATATACTTTGTAAAGTGAAAATATTCACGCAGAATATAAAGCTATTGAAATAAAATATATACTGTATATATATATATATATATAATAGACTAAATTTTTTTTGTAAATTGAATATGACTTTAGATGTACGTAAGCAAGCAAACGCTAATGGATAAAAATCCAGTAAAAATCGTTTGAAACCGTTTAAGTTAAGCGGAAATCCGGTCTGGTTTATGCGGTTAAAGTATATTGGAACGCACAGAACTTATATTCATTATACATTATATTAGAATTTTCTAAGAATTCATATTGCAAAGTGTATGTAGATTTGATCAGTGTAATCTGATTTTTGCAAATATCGAATGTCAAAGTTTACTGAAACTTCGGAGTTTAGTCATAAAAAAATTTGTGTTTACCAAAATTTTGATATTTTTACATTTCATGTATATTTTTAGCGAGTCCTTTCACAAGGGTATAGGTTGAAAACAAAACTTGTAATGAGGACACAATTAGATGGAAATTTGAGTTCACTGGGGTCTACTTTCGGAATTTGAAAATTCTGAGGAAGGGTTTTTAGTGCACTTTGCATGCAATCAACCGTGTGTTCGTATCCGAGTTCCGCTTTTGCCAAAAGTTGCCTAAGACTTGCTTCATAGGCATCCCTTACGAACGGAAATTGTAGGAGAGACACTAGGGTTGCGTGCCCGTAGTTTGTCGACTGTTCCTACTGCAGCAATCCTTAAGACGCTTACTGCGCCTTTTGCCTTTTTGGTAAAAGGCAGAAGATCCATGATCATCATGTCATGTTGAAGTCAAGATCTATACCTCGCAAAGCTCTTCATTATTTTGTTGGAACTATAAAATAGTCCAATAAAGCCCACCTACCTGGACCTGGATGAGTCCATGAGGTACTATGCACCCACTTGTGCTTGAAGAATGTATTTGCCAAAGCTAGCTTCCGGTCAACTATGAAGTGTACCAGCGTATCAGCGTTCGGTCAATTATGATCTGAAGTGGCAAATTGTCCAATCACCCCTGGGATAGAGTTCATGGATTTGCCTATTCTACAGTTAAAGTCCCCTGCCAAAAAGAATTAACTGTTTGATTGGCACTTAGTATTACCTTGTTGAGATTGCTGTAGAACTCAGCTAAATCTTTCCTGGTAGAATTGCTTTCTGTTGTTGCGTAGGTAACATTGAAGTCACGTAAGCCTGAAAAAGACCATTTCTGAAAGACAGCATTGCCGTTCTAGGGGAGAAGGCATAAAGCTGGGGTTACAATCAGCTAGCCTGAGGTAAACTAAGAAACCAACTCTATCCGTTGCCTTTGTCCCGTGAGCTATACGGTAAAGACAGTAACCATGTGACACAACCATAGCCACCTCAACGCTTAGGTGAGTCTAGCACAACAAAACCATGTCCAAGCCTCTTGAGATCATAGTGTTAACTAATGATTCAAGGTTATACCTGTCGTTGAGAGTTCGAGCATTGAGAAGGGCGATGCGGTAGTTGTACGAGTCTGCATGTGCTGCAGCTCTGTGTCCCCATCGTCCTTGAGGTAACCTTATTCTCTTTGCTTTAATTCTCGTTCCCATTTCAGCTTCATCCTTAAAAGGCGACATTTAATTAGTCATACAAAGCAACCACGCATGGCCCGTACTAGGATTGTGCAAATTTTGACACCTCAAATAGCTATCCAGGTCCACGTGGAGGCAGTTTAGGAACTCTTTATGACTAGTGGCTAGTGGTGCTGTGAGGTTTTCTCCTCAGCACACTGTTGCGCATGGTAGATCCTCATGGAACCCTACTCGCACTTAATATTTTTCACACTTATGCAATTTTTTAATCTTTAAATCTTAACTGAGACTTATACTAAGAATGTGTTGTGTATTCAATACATAAATCAAAATCAAATCATATATTTGAATATTTCTATCCATATTTACTATATAATTGAAAAAGTTGGAAAAATATTACAATAGTCGTTAATGAACACTCTAGCGAAATAAGAGCCTAGAAGTAATGCATAAGGAATATTTTCAATGATAACGCGTTACTAATTACTATAAGTATATTACTGAAGAACGTTGATTCTTGTTATTAGGATTTCGTAAGAAATAACAGTCATTCGTATATATATATATATATATATATATATAAAGAAACATACATAAAATGATTTAAAATATAAAAATTAATAAATATATTACTAAAACATACATGCATTATACTGAAATCCAAAAAAAATTTACACAATCCGCAAACAATATAGATGCATTATTTCTGTTTTGTCTCCTATCAATTACAGCCATTGTAGATCATGCTAATAATTTTTAAGTGTCGGCAGTATTAAATAAATAACAATTATAAATTCCTTCAAATCAATATGAAAAAAATATTTACATATTTTACTAAATATCAAACCCAAAACGTTCATACATTAAATCTTGTCTATGCAAACTTAACAATATTTATTTAAATATTTAAGTCTGAAATCAATTAATAATTTATATTTCACTGCATAAATTCAAAATGTCGGGCCGATTTTATAGGTAGTTAAGAAAAAGTCGGGCCGATTAAATTGTGTAATTAAGACCGAGCTCCAAAACATTTCACGCGATAAAGTTGGGGCTGCGTCTAACTTCACGATGTAATCGGTCCGATTAAATCGCGTAGCTAAGACAGGCCCTTAACGAGGAAAGCAAGCTCAATAGGCTTAGCAGTGATGGTAGGCAGCGAGTCCGTCAAAGGAATGGTGAGGAATTTCATCCTGGATGCTGCACGGTGGTGGATGTTCAGTTATGGTGTAGGGAGTTATTAGTGACAGTCATCCAAGCCCTATAGTTCGCTTGCGAGGTAGAAGAATTTCGGTGAAGTACATATTGATTTCTTGACAGTAAATTTCTACCAAATGTTGGCCAGAATTTGGATGATAATACCATCTTCATGCAGATAATACTGCCACTCATACAACTGGCAATGTCAAGAGGTCTCCGTGAAGAGCATAGCATTCCATAGTTAGATTGTCTTGTAAAATCTACAAATTTCAATCCCATAGAAAACGAATGGGATCACATTAAGCAACAGATACGCAATGATAATGTTTCAAACCTGGAAAATATTTGGACAACAATTAAGAAGTGGGATGGCATTTCACCGGAGCTTTGTCTGCAGACAAATTCAAGGAATGCCCAAAAGTTTTCGGGCTTTGAAATTAAAGAAAGGCCATGCTACTAAATATTCACTTTTTATTGTCTTTCTGTTGTACTTGTATATCATTGGTGTTCTAAAGTTACTACATTTGTATATTAATTATCCATTATGCGAAATTTCATTTTGAAGTTAACTTTTAAAATGAAGTTAATACGCACGGAATGGTACAAAAATTCAAATATTAACAGACAAAATTTTTGAGGAACAAAGGTGAATCCAAGGAGATATGCGTTATTTAAACAGTTACATTTAATTTAGATTAAAGTAGCTTTTCTTCAAAAAAGAAGAGTGCGGACTTTCTTTTTGGCGCCACTGTAAGTAACAATACAGTATTATTTTTCAAAATAGCGTTCTTTCTAAACACAAACCCTCCATCTTCTGAGAAACTCAATAAACTCAGACTGGTAACATTCAGTTGATTTTTCGTGAACAAATGTGCTTGCGTCATCTATAGGAGCTGACTCACATTATCAAACTGCTTATCCTTTAAGTAAGATATCGCCTGGAGCGAGATCTGGGCTGTACAAAGGGTGAGCAAGTTTGGTGATCCCAGAGTCTGTAAAACATCTTGAGCAATATTTGAGGAGAGAATAAGAGCATTTTCGTGTATGTATCAGGACATGTATCATCTCTGATTTCAATGAACCTTCAAGTACTAATTTCATCCTTAATTCCAGCATCCACTTTTTCAGAGTAATGATGCTGTGCTGTGCTCTCTTCTCAGTGGGCTTCAGATAGTTGTGCTGCCATTTTTTTCATTGTTACTTTTTGCAGAAACAAAAAATTCACCACGCTGTGTTTTTCTAAGCTAAAAATCATCACAATCACACCCCCCCCCCCCAATATTGCAGAGGCTGAGGCTAGGGCGTGCTGCTATACATTTATTTAATATTTAGAGCACATTAAAATTACGCCAAGAAGATTAATGTATTAGATTGACCAGGCTCATCATCTGTTGCTATAATTCACAGAGAAAACTCAATTTTAATTCTGGAGATTTTCACAGAAAATAACAAACAAAATTATAGAATCGAGGAATTTGGAAAATTTTGGTCAGCAGTAGACATGTCTATGTATATTCAAGAATGCATGCAAACAGGTGTGTGAAATGAGTAATTGTCAAAACAATTCAAAATATTATTGAAAAATGTATAATTTATTTACAATAATTCATAATAAGATAGATTTATAGATGCGCATTTTCTGCTTAACAGAAGAAATTACTCCCCATAATCCTGAGCATACAGACATTCTTCTAAACAAAGAATTCTGATCTACTAAAATTTCATTCAGAAATAATTTCTTCCAAATTTTTATTATTTAGAAACAAACTTAAATATTTTATTTGGCAGCTGAAAAATTTTAAATATTTTATAAAAAATGCAATATAAAAATATTAAGACTTCCAATAATTCCGTTGTAATTTATTTACCGCCAAATCAACATCATCATTAACACTTTGCTTTGCTGTTAGCAATTCTCTCTATTACATTTGTATAAGAATGTTGGGAATGGGTATGGGTATAGAGCTTTAGACTATTTTAGCGGCTGAAGAGGTTATTAGAGGTAAACCAGACAAGCTCATACTGTGTTATGTGCACAACACGCAGCCTCTGGCTGAACGTGTTTATGAGTCTGCTATGCAAATTGTCAGGGTTGGCCAAAAAGTGTATTTTTTAACAAAAAAAAACGTTTTAAACGTTTAAAACGTTTTAAACATTTAAAACAATGTCTTTTTGCTCTTAGACAAGTCAGCGTACTAAAATTTTACTGAAAATGTATATAGTAGCAAACATTGAATTATGATAAACATATCAACATTTATTTTTCGTCGCATGCACATAAACGCAGATTTAACGGATTTTGAGGTATAAAATAGGTTATAAAAGTAAGAATAAACTAAACAAAAAAATTATTTTTTCAATTTTCTAAGAAGTACTAAATAAATTTGAAAAAAAATATTTTAAAAAAAACATTGTAAAAAACAGTTGTTTTAAACAGTGTTTAAAACATGTTTTAAACAGATCATGGTTAAAGCATACCAACCCTGCAACGGGGGCTCATCAATGCTAGACAAAAGCTGTGGAATATGGGCATTAGTTTACTTAATGCCTACGGCCAACAAAAAACACAGTTTCTTAGTCAGCCTTAATAATGGCTGCATGCGGTTAGGTGAGACCTGTAGTTATTATATTTAAGCATGGCTTTCTATATAAAGGCCCTGAACTGAATAATTTTAATTGCACAGACCGGGATTACCAACACTACATGTAATCTATTGAAGTAACAAATTGCAAAAATTAGTTGACAAATATATAATGCATTAAGCTTATTAAAAGCCGCTAATTCGCTATTGCTTAAGACAACACAGCGTAGAGTCATACTATTAATTGAAATTGATAGCATCTATTGCTAGATGTGAAAAAGAAAATTTTCAATTCTTACATTTTTGATGTTTTCTGTTAAAACAACCTAATTAACGCGAATCAGCTATTTGGTAGAATTAGACATCTCTAATCATCAAGAGAAAAATGATAGGTGATGAATCAAACATTTACAAATAAAAAAGCTGACCTCTTATTTATATTAGATTTTGAAATAATACTCTATTCAAGGAATATTAAAATTCTCAAACAGCTGGCACTTTGTACTTCTTTAATGAATAACTAAAACTTGAAAATTAAAGTAGATTGTTTTTCAATTTTATTTCGAATAGGACTTGAACTTGAAAAATCGAAAATTTTTTCGCTTTCTGAAATCTGTTGAGAAACAATTATAAATTTTTGGTTTAGTATTAAATATGGCTACGGGTCGTAGTGCGTCTTTAAAATGGAAAACTTCGTCCATGTCTGCATCATTCTCATGTTAAATTTCTTAAAGATTAGCATAATTACATACAAAGTATAATATCTAAAATCCCTGTCACGAACAAATTGAGTAGTCTCTTTGCACGGGGGCCTCCAAATCAGAGCTTGAGAGAAAGAGTTGAAATATCCTTTAAGAATTTATGTACACCATGCTTCAGTTCAGACATTCTGATTATCTAACCTTCAGTTGGTATGACGCGAACTTTAAGTTGAGGAGGGAGAGCTATATCTCTAATTTGAGGGAAGACGTAATCCTAATATTCTTGGACTTTTCTTAAACCATTTCTAGCAATACAAATGTCTAAAGCATTTTGAAATTCGAGAATTTTATTGATAATTTCTTAATGCGTTCAGATACTTCTGGAACAAAATAAATTTTTCCGGAATGTATGTTTCAATTTCCCAAGATTTTCAAATTTTTGATTAAACTATAAAAAATTGTTTCCTAAGGATTACTTACAGTTTTGGGCCAAGTCTCCTTTTCTTTGATAGTAAATCATGTTTATTTCTTTCCCCAAATACCTGAATGCAGTAACTCAAACGATTTCTAGTTATACCCGACAGCCCAAATAATTCAAGATTTATCAATGCACTGATTAAAAGCCTTAGGTTTTTACAAATAGTTTTTCCCAAGAAAATGACTATTTAACATCACTTATTAAATCTTATTACTGCAATATATGATTTTCCATCAAAAATCTTTCTTTGCTTCATTATACTAATTTGAAAAGTAAATGTTTCTTAAAATGATGAATAATAATTTTCATCATTTAAAGTTCACGTTATCTATGGTGTGCGAAATAGACAGCAGGTCTCCTTTCAAAGCCACGTTTTGATATATTTAGGAATATTTTAAATGTGTTGTCTATTTAGTGTATAAAAGGAAAGAGAAGTGTCTGCTCCCAATTTTTGCATTTCATTGCATATTATTAATATTGTTCAAATATTGTGCAATTCTTGCCTTATTTGATCATATTGGCATAAGATTCTTTGATAAATAAGAACTCTGAATGCCTGGTACAGAGATGGAATCGGATCCAACATTTTAGAATCCGATCCGGATCTGAAACTTCGTGATCCGGATCCGATCCTATCCGAATTTATAAAAGAATTTTGTTTTCGATCCGAAACGGATACGAATATAAAGAAGTATTCTAACAATGAATAAACATGGACATAAGTTATATTTATGTTTTTTTCAAATGCGAATAAAAAATTTTTAGCGCTTCAATAATGCCCTAAGATAAAAAATGGACACATACGATATAAAGCAGAGGACAGGGTTGGACATGGATCGAGGAATTGGAAAAATGGGACGACTTACGCAATAGTGCATGCTAATCAACTCAAATGTAATGAATCCTAAGTAACTTAAAAGCAATGTAATGAAAATCAATGCAAAATTTTAAAATATTACAATAGTATCAAATGCTCTTCTAGTACTACAGTTTAATACAGTCAATTTTGGCAAAGCAAATAAAAAATTTCAAGAAATGTTTTTTGTCAACGATCATAAGATGGGCCTAAAATTTTCAGCCAATGTCCCTCTATTTTTGAAAAAGTTTGCTTCTTTTGTCTGGAATTGTTCACCCACAAGAAGCAAATCCGTTTCTGATTGGTGTTGGTGTAACTTTGATTATGAGTGGAAATTGATAATTCGCTCTGCCAAAACTCCAACAAATTCCCTTTGCTTATTTGTAAGCTTTATAGTAATCTAATTCCTACAATTTTCATCAGCTATAATTATAATGTATTTATAGAGTTCAAATAGTTGAGCTTCTTATGGTATTACCGCCCTCTTACTATTAATTATAATATGTCTAAGTCACAATTTTGTAAAGCTACTATGAATTGGGAATTGAAGAAGGTTGTTTTAAACAAGATAAAACTATCTTCAAAATTGCAGCTAAGGAGATGAAAACAAGAAGAGCATAAACAATGGCAAATTAAAGAACAAACCCAAAATATATATTGCAAGATATTAAAAATAATTTTAGTAGAGTGTATTAAAATCAGTGATAGAAAAATTGATTTTTCAAACAAAATTTCAGATTTAAAATAAATTTTGAATTTTGCTGAAATTGGATGGCATTAAATTGGATTAAAAATTTTAAATTCTGTAACAGCAACATTAAATATATTAATACCCTATTAATAGTATGCCGACAGTATACCTTGCATTTTGATGAATCTGCTCTTTATTTGACACATGAACATTCAAAGAAAACCAAACGTTTTTTACAACATTTTCATACATTTGCAGCAATGCAAGTTCTAAATGAAGCATATCCTAAGCATAGTACGGTTTCAGGTAAAATTTATAATTATACCAATAACTTTAATATTTAATTGTAATTGCAGAGACTAATTTATTACTTATATATATATATATATATATATATTTATACATATATATTAATATACATATGTATATATATATATATATATATATATATTTAAAGGTGTGTAAGATGTAAAACAATATATATATATGTATATATATGTATATATATTTAAAGGTGTGTAAGATATAAAACAATATATATATATATATATATATATATATAGGATATTAATTCAACATTATTTTCTTTATTTAATAAGAAAAATAACTCGAAATGCCGTTGAGGTAGTTATAAGTATTTTTATTGAAGATCGTCGAATACTTTTTGTTTACTGTAATTATATTCAAACCATTGCATTTTGTTATTTCAAGAAATGAAAAAGCTCACACAATGGCGAGGGCCGTGATCTTTTTTTCTTATGATTACTACTGCTAATTAATGTTCTTTGTTCTTATTTAATGCCACATTATTTTCTTTAATTTCGAGAGGATGTTTGTAGACTTCTGTGTTTAAGTGTCCACTACGATGTTCTTTTAGTCTCTTTCTGAAATGTCGTTTTGTTTCACCAATGTACAATTTATTGCAATTGTCACATTGATATCTATAGACAATTGATAAAACAAGTTCTTTGGAATTTGATCTTTATTCTTTAATATATATACGGTTTTGTATAATTGAAATATTGATCTTTAATGATATAACTTTGTGTTTAATGTATGACAATTTCCAATAAATTTCTTTAACTTGTATACATATACATTTATGTGGTATCGAAATATCTGTTCACCAGGTATGATATGGTTTGTGAGATTAGAATTTCTTGTGTACAATAATCGCCTTTTACTTTAGATGCTGTCATAGCACGATTTGACTCTAATATTTGGGATACATCTAAAGTTGCAGTGAGTCAATCTCGTTGGAGAACCCCATCGACAATAAATGGAATGAATATATTGACTGGCTTTTGTAATAGTGATCATTTAGAACTTTTATTTGTAAATTTTGACATTGTTTATTTTGATAAATAAATCTCTTTGAATTATTTAAAGAAATTTCTTCAAATTCTTTATAGAACTCGCCAATTTCTTGCAAAGAAATGTAAAAAGATTATAAAAGACATTTAAATAATTAAAAGATATATATTTAAATTCTTCTATTTCTTAAAAGACATTTCTTTAATTTCCTCAAAAAAACTTGTCAATTTCTTGCAAAGAAATGTAAAAAGATTATTAAAGACATTTAAATAATTAAAAGATGTATCTATAAATTCTTCTATTTTTTAAAAGAAATTTCTTTAATTTCCTCAAAAAAACTTGCCAATTTCTTGGAAAGAAATGTAAAAAGATTGTTAAAGATCTTTAAAGAATTAAAAGATATATATTTAAATTCTTCTATTTCTTAAAAGAAATTTCTTTAATTTCCTCAAAAAAACTTGCCAATTTCTTGCAAAGAAATGTAAAAAGATTCTTAAAGATCTTTAAAGAATTAAAATATATATCTTTAAATTCTTCTATTTCTTAAAAGAAATTTCTTTAATTTCCTCAAAAAAACTTGCCAATTTCTTGCAAAGAAATCCTCAAAGTTTTCAAAGAATTTTGTACTAGGGTATGCTTCCAAATACATTTTTGTATTAGTGATTATAATAATGACAAACCTTCTGGTTACTAATTTGATCTTTGCATTGCAAGTTGCTTAGAGTGCACATTTAAATGAGATTTTTTGATTGAAAAGCATCCCAAATTATAATAGTATTGTTACATTTTGGCAGTGCTTGCAAAAGCTAAAGGTATTGCACTTGCTTCCCTGTGTTCTGTGCTATTTCTTTGACATACATATTAGAGAGAATCCTTTTCCGAATTCTGCTCTTCCATTTGCAAGTTTGTACAAATATTTTTGTTGCTTTTCTATTTTATCATTATGTGATGGCTAACATGAATTTTATTTTCAGATTTGAAGTATTTGTCACCAATTTTATAGGCTGTTGGAAAGAATAAGGCGGAACCTGTTGTATGAACAATGAAATTCAAATTACCAAATGTCACTTAGATTGACATTATTAACACACTAAATTGGGATTCAATGTAAAAATGTGCGTAATTTATGAAATGTATAAATACACAAGTTTTAAAAATTTTTGGATCTGAAACAGATCCGAAGTTTCTCAAAATGAAGATCCGATCCGATCCGTATCCGATCTGATTCGATCCAAACCGATCCGAGATCCAGTCAGATTCCATCTCTGGCCTGGCATATTTATTATAAAATTGCCATCGACTACTATAGAAACAACGAAATAAATTATAATTGACAATGTTACTATGTTGATATGTGTATGTAAAATATATTTGACGTAGATCCACAAAAATATCATTAAAAATGTCATTTACAGAAGAACCTTCTTTGAAACGAGGTGTAGTGTGAAACATACGATCGCGTATTTAGTAGACCAATCGTTATCATAAAGGATACTTTTAAAATGAATCTCAAAAAGTCTCAGCTACTTTGGAAGACATTTTGAATAATAGAATTATTGTTTCTTGGAAGTCTAACTATAATAGAGAAAGTAGTTATATTTTTAAATACTTAGCTAGGAAAGCAATCAAATCAGGAATACTACGAAAAACTAAAATTCCTAAGATAAATGGATTCCAGGACAAGCCAGTAAAATTTAATTCAGAAAGATATGTTCTATTCCTTACAATATTAACAACCAATTCAGAGTCTTCTATACTTAGTAGTAAATGAGATCCAAAGATCTTTTAAACTGGAATATCCGGTCGACAACATTAAAAAACAACAAATATTATGTTAAGTAATTTCAATCCAAGTGAAAGATAAAAACCATAGTTGATGTTGCTCAAAAATCATAAGTTTTTTTATGCTTGGTGGGTATCCTGAAAACTAGCAAAAAGCTAACACTGAAAAACCATTGCTTAAAAAATATTGGGTACCTCTAACAGTTCCTAAAATAAAAACAGTATTTACACTCAAACATTTTCTAAAAATATGCCTTGTACTTGAAAAAGTTTTTGTTATTTTTTGTTCTGATATTTCTCTCTTAACGCTTAATTTTGTTAAGTTGTTGACAATTCGAATTTAATCAACTCAATTCTCGAGATTGCAACTTCCATTCTAACTGAAATATTTATAATACAACCCGTTTACTAATTTAGGAAATGATAATTTATAAATTTTCGCAATTTTAACATATACAGATATGGGCAGTTTGTATACAAAGTTATGATGTTTATGCAATTCTAGATAGACTTAAAAGTTTGTTTATGCGTGAGCATACCAGATCCAATTCAACTATTGGGCGATAAATGTTTTTCAATAATTTATTTTGGGATCCTAAAGCATTCGAGGAATTTTTTCCATGTAGAGTCAATATTTGAATTCAAAGCAGTAATCGGTATTATTTGTTTATATTTATTGTTGTTACCTGAATTCCAACAATTCCTTGCTTTTTAAAAACACTAGCTGTAGTAAAAATTTGATTGCGCTTGTTTTTAGCAATTCGTCAATATATACTAACATAATTTAAAGCTTAATGTCGCATTGATTAATCAGATTTATCAATTGTCATCAATCATGATTCAACAGTATGTTTAAATGCAGAAATGTTCAATTTACCAATATATTTACATAGTTATAAAGTGCTTGCTTGGCATTATCAAAATCTTGAAGAATTTCACGTTTTACATTTCTTTCATGTCATAAGCAATGCACAATTCCTTAGTATTTACCTCAAATTGAAAATTGATTTACAAAATGCAATATATTTTAAAATTCGCCATTGTTTTACTGAAGAAAGTCATTTCAAAACTGACCTTGCAGAATTTGCAATATTATTTCACACCATAATTAAATTTAATAGCTTAATATTTTGCTTGCTTATTTTCAATGTACAAAGTATATATATATATATATATATACATTATTTACAAATTACATACTTACAAACATATAATAAAAATAGACAGAAAGCTATTTACAATAAATATACAAATAAAATTACAATACAATAAAATTAAAAAACAATTTAAATTAAAAACATAAAAATTTTCGCCATGTGTTTAATTTATTTGAATATTTAGATTGATTAGTAAGAAGGTTTTCTTTTAACAATTTCTTAAACTTATATAATGATGAACATTTAAGTACATGTTGTTGATTATTCCAGATTTTTGACGTTGTTGTTGTGAATCCACCCTTCCAGTAATTGTTGTTTATTTTAAATTTACTTATACATTTCTCTGTTCTTTTGTTTACATTGAAAAATTTACATAATAATGCTAAATAATGATAGTGTTTCAAGCATACTTTCAAGGAGTTTTTCACTTTTTAGCGATGTTGGTTTTCTCAGAACATATTTTGAAAAAACATCCAGGGCATATGAATCTCGTGTGACATTGGAGATCAACATGCGAAGTTTCCTGAACGCCGCAGAGAGATTGCTAAGATTTTATGGCTAGAGCAACTCAATTTAAACTTAGCGATCATACTTCCTTTCGTGTTTTTTCTCTTTAACTGTTACAGAATTTTTTTCATGTGCAATGAATAGTCCATATATCTAAATACGATTTTCTCGAAAAGCTTAGTTTAGAGTCATCTACATATAGGTTCAGACCAGTTTTATTTTGTATTACCAATAGCGATGTGCGGGTATAGAACATAGTTACTACCAGCGAGCAGATGTTTTTTAATCACGTGTGAGAGAGGGTATTACTAAGCTATTCATTCCACAATTTGCATTATATGCAGTTTTCTAAAAAAATAAAATAAACAAAATGTCAAAATCTTCAACATATACAATGAGTATAAATTTTGTTCAAAAATCATTTGACAGCTATCAATATACTGTAGCTTAATTGCAAAAAATATTTTTTATTTTCAGGTTTTAGTACGAATGGATTATCATTATATTAATTATATACTTACATTAGCAAATTAAATTCAAAATAAGAAGTTAAAGTAATCTATTCTTATTTCAAAAGTAACTAATTTTATAACATAACATATTCATTTTCAGAAAAAAATATTAGCAATATTTAAAATAATTTAGTGCAATATCAAAGTAATTATAGAATTTCACATGGTATTTGAGCAATTTTTCACTATCTAATTTTCGACTGGGTGCCCTGTTATATTGCCATACCCTGTTTTGATCACGATATCCTGTTATTATCTTGATTCATACCATTAGTTGTTACTAAAATTTGAAAAATCTTTATTGACGATATTTTGCAAAAATTTTTAATTTGTTTTTTAGCGTTTTGTCGTTATTTTCAAAATAAGGTAATTTCTAAAATATCGTAATTATTCCTGTCTTTGGGTTTATTTTTAAAGACATACGTATCTTTTTTATTTACGTGGATAATCATTACTAATTAAATTATTGATAATTTTGTAAATATTCTTGGTTAGATTTTTAAGTGCTAAATCGCTGACGAATATTATATTACGTATTTCGTAGTGTGTAGTTTTCAATACGAATAAAATGGCATAAATAAATATGTATTTGTTAGTTTTTGATACCAATTCGCAGTGATTCCATTTCTAGACTTTGAGTTAATACTTCTAAAAAAATTCAAACGTCTTTTTACTTCATGCTTCATAGTAAATTGAATATCATTGCAAATATTGCGCAAGATATGTACAAAATCAATTGGTTTCGAATTTTTTAAAATAGCAATGATGTCGCCAAAAAAACGATGTGAAATTATAGATCTGCGTACATAACTTTCAATTTCACTTCCAGCAATGTCCACTGTGAAATGTGTTATTCTTGGACTTTGGATGACACAGGCCTCAGGGTATTGACAAAGTATGGCATTTTCAAAGTATGACCAGTAGATTCAAGCATTTAAACAAATTTAAGTGCGTATTATCAGTATTCAAAAAAGCAAGTATTTCAAGGAGTCTTATAATCTCATCAATCATCAACATCAATAATCATTTTGGTTATAACAAACAAACAAAGGTTTTTCAGTAGTTTGTGGATTCAGCTTGACTTTAAATGGATTATTCTTGTTTTACTAATAATCTGGTAAAACCAGAAACTACAGAATACTTGTTTGAATTCATGTATCTAATTTGGCCACTTTGGAGTAACAAACTTTCTAAAACCCGATCACAAGAACTCAAATGAAACATCAAGTACTTGCAAGTATTTTTCAAAAGTGCCAAGTATATATTTTTAGGTAACAGATATTCTTATATTTATTCTCAAGTACAATACTTAGTCAACACAGGGATAGTTCTTACGTCCATTTGGTCATATATGCTGTAAGTAAAAGTAAAATAATTGCTGCTGAATGTTCGTAAATACCCGGAAAAAAAAATTTTCAATGAGTTAGATCTTTCAATTTTTTCATTAAATTTTCTGAACTTTTCAGAATGTAATTATTATACGGCGAATTTACTTCAGAACACTATAAGAATTTATGAAGGCTGTAACTTTGACTTTCTATTAGGAAAAGAGTTTTTAGAGCTGCGAAAAACTTTACTTTAGAGTATAGGACTATTTGAAATATAATTGTGTGAAGTTCTTGAAATTATTCCGCTAACTATCACGATAATGTCTTTCATTTTACCTAATTGTGCTTGATTTGAAATTAAATTTTGTTAAACATCTTCGAAAAAAAATGTAGAAATTCGCTAATTAAGCCTTCGATTTTAAAAGTTCGGTACTGAAGGTGTCCTTTAACACTCGAATAGCGGTTTTTTATATTTTCATATTTGATAAGAAACAGGACACCCAGGAAGCAATTATCACCTTGTTTTGAGGATCTTTTACTTGAGCTGTCTGTTATACTTAAGTATACTTAGTCAGTGGCAGGTGTCTGAGAATGTTATTCCGGTGTAGCCGAAGGAACTACGCGTTTACAAGAAGACTATTTAGATAAAGTGTCATTTATGAAGAGTTGATTTCTTTCTACTAACAATACACCTTCGACCAAACACAAGCGTTTTGTAAACACTTGTTAAATCGTTTCAAAGAATTTTGTAGCACGCTTATTTCCATATTTTATCGACTTTACTTTAAAAACAACTGGAGAATTAAAGTTACTTCGTTATGACAGTTTATCATTATTTTTCGTATAAAGCGATCCTTCAGTAACACGAAAGACCATGGAGTAACTATTATCTTTCAAAATATTTATTTTAGTGGATAATCATTTATTTCGAAATTCAACTTTACGAAAATTTAGTATGACGTAGGGAACACAAATACATAACTGATGGCTAAATAATTCCAATGCATACAATATTATTATGATAAAATAATGGATTTCTATCATAAAACTCCATAAATGAATGACAATACACAGGTTGCCTTGACAATTACTAAACTTATAATATCCTGAATAAATAATCTTGCAAAGAATTAATCACAACATTTTTTAAAAGCGTGTTCTGCAGATTTTATGAATTTTTGTGATAGAATAATGAAATAGATGTAGTTTTCACACAAAACTTTCTCATTGTTTGATAAATTTCATTTTCAAATCAAATTTTCAAAGTGATCACAGTTAGTCACAAAGTTGGATTCTAAAAGAATAATTGTCACTGGCCTCCTTACGACAATCATCGTTAATCTTAATAAGGGCTTACATTTGATTAGTTTTATTAGATAGTGTTTTGCGCCTTCTCCTAAAACAAGCGATATTGAAGGTATCCCCACAAATAAATGTCACTAATACTCAGATTTGATGATCTTGCCGGTAATGCAACTCGACTTCGAGTCCGAAGAGATCCAAAGTGTAGAGTAAGAAAGTCCCTGGAACCACATAAGCGATGAAATGACGTGCATTCCATGTTGCTCTCAAAATATTACCTTTGATTTTTAAACAAAAAAAGCAATTTATCGAGCTGAAAATGTCACCATTTTATCTAATATAATTTGTAGAATATGTGGTGATTGAAGTAATTAGGTAATTGGGATTAGTATTTTAGATTAAGTTTTATAGTAGTCTTAATGTGCTAACTTGCTTCAAGGACACGCAATATACATGTATAAAAAATTTTTCAAAAGAAAATGATTCGTATAGGTAAAACGTTAAATCAAATGAGAAGTTTTTTGTTTGCATTTGCATAATTGGTTATGATAAATTGGAGTTAGTAGTGGGCGATCAAATGAATTGGAGTGGGAGATGTGCAAGACTTTGCTAAAGTCTTAATCATAGAGGAAAACGGCAAAATTGCTCTGAAATAGAAAAAATAACTGAGCCAAGAATTTTCTAATTTTAGAGACTGCTTGACAAAAGTTGGATTTACTTGGAAATTTGTTGAGCACAGGAAAATAATTTTATAAATTCTTGTACCTTTTTGTACTAGTATTTCGATCAGGTTCTTGTTTTGCACTTGATTTCCTAAAAATTAAAAGGCCTCGTATGTTGTATGATACAAAGATCTTTAGGGATAAAAATATTATTCATTTTATTATTGTATTTTGACAATGCATAAGAATTGTGTTTTTTAACTATTTATCAGTAGGACTATTAGGTGATCGATGAAAAATTTTTCTCTGTCTGAGAGACTTCTTCAAGATATTTTGGATTGGTGGAGTAGTGTCATAAAATAGAATAAAATGCCTGAACAATAGTGATATGCGGGAAAAGGTTTTTGATGCCACACCCTCTCGACAAAAAAAATTTGTTGCCCGTACCCGAAGCTTTCTACCACTACACGCCCATATCTGAGAATAAAATTTTCTTGGCTACTATTGAAAATTTTGAACTCATTTCAAATAAAATTCACATTCATTATAGGTTGTTTTCAACATTTTATTAATAAAATTTATATTTTTGAAAAAAATCATTTTTGAGATAATCATGATGCAAAACTAAAAGCGTACCCGTACCCGATAGTAATTATGTGTACCCACCAGTACCCGAGTGTACGGGCGGTTAAAAACAAGTACCCACGGAAAGTGCTCGTACCCGCTCATTACTACTGGGCAACATAGGCATAGCTGAACAAATGCTTTTAGGGGTAGTTCTAAAAAACCTGTCAACCTCTGTTGTAAGTAAATTTATTTAAATTTAGGATTACGTTTATGATGAAAGTGTTTACGTGGGCAACCAACAATTTAAGCGTAACAAATAATTTTCGAAAAAGAAAAATTGAAAAGACAATAATATGCTTTTTTTAAAGGAAAACCTTTTCTTAAAATGAATAAATTTGCATGTGTCTCCATACAATTATTGATATAGACTAGATTCAAATCTCATATTGAAGATCACTAATATGCTCTATTTAAGCTTATTGAGTTGTCTGCGCACAAAAAGGAACATTCCCCATAATTGAATGGCAAAATATTTTTTCTACAACAAACAATGTTAACAAAAATCAAACCATAAGTTTATAGAACATTAAAATATAAATTAGGAATAGTTCAACTGTAGTATATAATTACTATTTCGCAATAAAACATAAAATGTCAAGCAATAAAACTGATATTTATGATTAATGAATTTAATAAATATATTTGATATAATTTAATGTTTAGTAAAGTGTTATATCAAAATTGCTTCAAATTCAATACTGTTAATATTAGATAAAATATCTGTTTACATCGCCATCGCAAGTTTTGATCTAAAATCTTGATTAGCTGAATGTATCACAGAAACACTAACAAATTCTTAATAAACTGCTAAGCAATGTAACCCGTAAAATTTAGACATATTTCAAAACTTTATGCGACCAAGTAATACATAAAATTACTTAAATTCAATTTTTGTTAAAATTTTGAGCTGCATGATCGAATTAGTTAGTCTTGCTTATATTAGAATACAATAGAAAATTCCACAATTTAAAATTTTCTAGATAACTTTTGATATTTTAAATGTAAAATGGCAATCTAATGGGATATTAGCTTGAATTTTGTTTTGTTTCTTATAATTACATTATCTCAGTTTCTCTATAGTTTATGGAAGGTATTTAATACGAGCCAAACTTCTTGATCACAATCTAAAGTTAATAACTGTTTAAATTTCACTTTAAGTATACAGTCCCGAAAATCGATTAACTATTTATAAATATTCCATGAAATCATATAATTGAAGTATCGTCTATCACCTGGTTCCATATCTTTATTCATATTTCATTAGTCTAGCTTCATATTGATAACATTCTTTTGACAGCTGCTTCTAATAAACAATTGCTGTACCATTTCTTATTTACCATATCTTTGGATTGCTTATTCTGAACTAAAGTGAGATTGGGTTTACCGATACCTACTGTAATCAAGGTCTGTTGATTTGCAGTAATTTAAGCAAAAATAAGGCCCCAAAAACAATTAATTACAGACCAGCATTTAATGTAACAAGTCACGTTATGTAACCAAATCACATTTCTATGCTTTTTGAAACAGTTTGATTTTTTGAAAATTGCAAAACTACAATCAAATATTGTAAGGCCACTAACAATTTTTCTACATTTGCATACAAATCACATGATATAGGGATCACACAAATATACATGTAGACCAAACTGGTCTCCTTTGAGAATGAATATTTCTTGAAATTATTTATTTGTGCCACCATCTAATTTGTTGATGAAACCTTTGTTTACTTCGATTCCAAATGAATAGTTTTAGGGGCACAAAATGCGGGAATGTATAGAATACTTGGATAGAATTTTTAAGCAATTTTCACATGCAAGATAATTTATTGCTTCTTTTCATTTTTGTTTTGGTCCTGCAAATTAGGCCTTGAGTATACTAATTTACCAGCATATATATCTGCTCAAAATGTTTTTTTGTTAACTTCACAAAACTGAGATCATCGAAAACAATATATTAGATTGCAAAGCTAAAAAAAATTTAAGCGTTTTTAAGATGTTAGAGTAGATATAAAATTGTAAAAAATATATTAACAACACGTATTTATCGATGAAATGTTTCATAAAAGTGATAAAATGTATTAAAGCAGAGTCCATAAAGATCAACTATTCAAATTGCTCCCCATTTAGCCAACCTGGTGGATCACTGTGGTAATGAACAAATTTGGTGGCCATGTAATTCCCACCTGCTGTGATCCAATTGCGTTGAATTTGTTATAATAGTGGATGCCATTATTACTAATTTTTAAGTTCTGATCATAGTACTTCATAATTCTTCACTGAATTTCTTCATTGTGTGTTCTATTCTTCTAAAAATACAGTTACAGATACGCTAGGTACCAGTGGCGTCAAATCCCTTAATGTCAGGGAGGCTTGAGGCTTAAAATTCTTTGTGTGAGCACGTGTAAGGAATTAAGTTTTTTATGATATCATGACAAAAATTTTAAAAGCTTATTACTTAAGAACTAATAAATATATGCGAAATCAAAAGGTACCACAATATAGGGAATGTCAGCTCTTTCTCTTAGGTCTTAAATTCACGCCTAATGCCGTCCCCATTAATGTGTGCCTTCGCAAGAATCTCCAACAAGGGTGCCTTCGGGGGCGGAAACTCTGGTTTTGCGCATGATACGCCTTAATGGGTTTGGGAGATCTATCTATATATAAAAAATCTTAGAATTATATGAACAATAGTTATAAAGATTATTTAAATCCTTTAAAAAATTTTCAAGGAAAAATAGTTAATTTTTTCAAGTACTTCAGCCAGAGCGTACGCCTTAGTACAAATAATGTTCTCCATATTTTCCAAATGATATTCCATGGCTCAGGATTTCCAAATTTCCATATAGGTTTGGAAATATGAATTGGAAAAGTTGTGAAAACGGCTTGTAGTTTCAAAGACCACGTACAAGCTGTTTTAGGGATAAACACTGAATTCCAATTTAGAAGTATTTTGGCTTTGCTTGGACTGATAAATTTTCAGTCAAAACATTTCTTCAATTTCAATATTTAACATATTTTCTTGAATAAGTTACATTGTTCAAACTACTAGTAGCAAGTTTAGAACTCAATTGAATAATGTGTGAAATATGATTTCAAAAATTCAAAAGACAACTTTCATGATTTCTTTCAAAAACTAGTTTTCAAGGCAGTATCCCTGACAAAGATTCTGGTTACAGTATTATTGTAGCATTTTTCTGAGTTTTCTTATTCTAAATGTGCACACATTGACAAGGCGAAAACAGAAATTAAATTTGTAAATAATTACTTTCAATAAATAATGTTTTCAATTTCATCTATTAAATTCTGCACTCACTTTCAAAATAAGGAAAAATTTGGTTTTTCTAAATTATTTTTTGGCTTAATTGTCAGTTTTAGTAAGCCCAAGTGCTTCAGTTTTTTTAGTTGTCCCTTATCTCTATATGCTGGCTCTTTTTCAAAAATATGCTGAATTACTGCTCTACTTCAAATCTGAGAGAATGTAGTACACTTCTTCATATAATAATTTCAAAAAAATTTTTTTAAATTTTTAGTATTCAACACTTAAATTTTGGGAACAAATTTTCAAAATTCTCTGGTCTATTCTATTTTTTGCGAAATAATTATAAATTTCAGCTTGCGGTCAATAGCTTTTACTTGGCATATATATCTGCTCAAAATGTTTTTTTGTTAACTTCACAAAACTGAGATCATCGAAAACAATATATTAGATTGCAAAGCTAAAAAAAATTTAAGCGTTTTTAAGATGTTAGAGTAGATATAAAATTGTAAAAAATATATTAACAACACGTATTTATCGATGAAATGTTTCATAAAAGTGATAAAATGTATTAAAGCAGAGTCCATAAAGATCAACTATTCAAATTGCTCCCCATTTAGCCAACCTGGTGGATCACTGTGGTAATGAACAAATTTGGTGGCCATGTAATTCCCACCTGCTGTGATCCAATTGCGTTGAATTTGTTATAATAGTGGATGCCATTATTACTAATTTTTAAGTTCTGATCATAGTACTTCATAATTCTTCACTGAATTTCTTCATTGTGTGTTCTATTCTTCTAAAAATACAGTTACAGATACGCTAGGTACCAGTGGCGTCAAATCCCTTAATGTCAGGGAGGCTTGAGGCTTAAAATTCTTTGTGTGAGCACGTGTAAGGAATTAAGTTTTTTATGATATCATGACAAAAATTTTAAAAGCTTATTACTTAAGAACTAATAAATATATGCGAAATCAAAAGGTACCACAATATAGGGAATGTCAGCTCTTTCTCTTAGGTCTTAAATTCACGCCTAATGCCGTCCCCATTAATGTGTGCCTTCGCAAGAATCTCCAACAAGGGTGCCTTCGGGGGCGGAAACTCTGGTTTTGCGCATGATACGCCTTAATGGGTTTGGGAGATCTATCTATATATAAAAAATCTTAGAATTATATGAACAATAGTTATAAAGATTATTTAAATCCTTTAAAAAATTTTCAAGGAAAAATAGTTAATTTTTTCAAGTACTTCAGCCAGAGCGTACGCCTTAGTACAAATAATGTTCTCCATATTTTCCAAATGATATTCCATGGCTCAGGATTTCCAAATTTCCATATAGGTTTGGAAATATGAATTGGAAAAGTTGTGAAAACGGCTTGTAGTTTCAAAGACCACGTACAAGCTGTTTTAGGGATAAACACTGAATTCCAATTTAGAAGTATTTTGGCTTTGCTTGGACTGATAAATTTTCAGTCAAAACATTTCTTCAATTTCAATATTTAACATATTTTCTTGAATAAGTTACATTGTTCAAACTACTAGTAGCAAGTTTAGAACTCAATTGAATAATGTGTGAAATATGATTTCAAAAATTCAAAAGACAACTTTCATGATTTCTTTCAAAAACTAGTTTTCAAGGCAGTATCCCTGACAAAGATTCTGGTTACAGTATTATTGTAGCATTTTTCTGAGTTTTCTTATTCTAAATGTGCACACATTGACAAGGCGAAAACAGAAATTAAATTTGTAAATAATTACTTTCAATAAATAATGTTTTCAATTTCATCTATTAAATTCTGCACTCACTTTCAAAATAAGGAAAAATTTGGTTTTTCTAAATTATTTTTTGGCTTAATTGTCAGTTTTAGTAAGCCCAAGTGCTTCAGTTTTTTTAGTTGTCCCTTATCTCTATATGCTGGCTCTTTTTCAAAAATATGCTGAATTACTGCTCTACTTCAAATCTGAGAGAATGTAGTACACTTCTTCATATAATAATTTCAAAAAAATTTTTTTAAATTTTTAGTATTCAACACTTAAATTTTGGGAACAAATTTTCAAAATTCTCTGGTCTATTCTATTTTTTGCGAAATAATTATAAATTTCAGCTTGCGGTCAATAGCTTTTACTTGCTTAGAAAAGCAATAATTGAGCAATTAATATTTATTGCAAAAAATTGATACAAAAATTCCTGTGACCTTTTGCTGTGAAATACCATTTTTGAAATAATGACATAATAATCTGGAAGATTTTTAAAAATTGCAGTGATCATTGTAATAATTGTGTAATAATTAGTTTTAAAATGTAATAAAGAGATGAGAAAATTAGTAAAAACATAACAAAATTACATACAAAACTTTTGGTTTCAGGAAGACAGAGAAGGCTTAAGCGTCTCCCCTCTAGGTTTGACGTCACTGCTAGGTACTACAGAAATCTAGAATAACACTCTTCAAACGATTTTTCAGAGCAATTTAAACTATTCTCTAATTCAGATTTCATTGGTGACACTAAGCATTCCTATAAAATTTTGAAATTCGATCACTTACTATTTTCAAATTCATATTTGAGCTGTTTCTAAATCAAAATAAAAATAGCATAACAATCAAATTTAGTTAATACTTTTAAATATTTTAATGCACCAGTACTGGATTGCATTCATACATTAGACTTTTCTATTATAGCAATTCTAAAGGTTAGAAAAGTTAGAAAAAATTCTTTCCAACGTCAATAAAGTTATAACTTCCCTCTTATTCTAATTATGCCACCCTCGCTCAAAGAAAAACATTGATTAATGCAATTTTTATTTATTTTGTTAAAAGGTTTAAATTATTTAAGAAATACTATATAATTTTAATAGAACAATTAGAGACAATCATTACAAAAACATTTTATCAAATATGTACAAGTACGCCAATTCAAGACTTTTACGACATTTATAGAAATAGTTCTTTTGAAACCAATTTCATTCTGTGATAGATGCGGATATATTTTTGCAGTAATTGACCAATTTGATTCATTTAAAAAAAGTTTTTTTGAATATTTTTGAATAATGTTGATAATGCAACGTCATGAAAATTGACAAGCACTTGGTAGTTTACTGAACAGATTTTCCTTACATTACATATTATAGTTAGTATTAATATTATTATTATTATTATTATTATTATTATTATTATTATTATTATTATCATTATATAGCATGTGAGTAGAATGTAATAATTCTACAATGGATTACATTTATATATTCTACAAATATTAATCGACTCTGTGTTCTTAAAATCTAAATATTTTTAATCACTTGTAAACAACAATAAAATGAATCACTGCTTTTTACAACCATTGCAATTCATATATTTGAAAGTAGTATAACCAATATTTTGCTGAAAGCAAAGAGTCAACTAGGTTGGTTAAGTTCCCCTTTATATTGCTAATCAATCATTTTTATGTCATTCATAGAATTGAATTCTATCCACTTTTAAATATTTCACATTTACAAACCCAATTATTTCTACTCAAAATGTAATAGTACAGTCTTGCCAACTGTATATTTCCACGCAACAATATTTGGCTAAAGCAAAAAAATAGCAGAGTTGTCGCTCAGCTTAATTTATTCTAGTGAATCATTTTACAAAAAAGCAATGTAACTCTACCATTCTATTTATCCTCCTTTTTATGTCATTCATAGAATTGAATTCTATCCACTTTTTAATATTTCACATTTACAAACCCAATTATTTCTACTCAAAATGTAATAGTACAGTCTTGCCAACTGTATATTTCCACGCAACAATATTTGGCTAAAGCAAAAAAATAGCAGAGTTGTCGCTCAGCTTAATTTATTCTAGTGAATCATTTTACAAAAAAGCAATGTAACTCTACCATTCTATTTATCCTCCGATAACTTTGAATCTTGGGAGAGCAAAGCAAATATGTAAGGTGCAAATTAGACGTTGATAACGGTTTTGAAAAATAGTTACGTATTTCACACCAGGTATTCACTTGTGATCCAGATGAGAGATGCAAATGATTATGTATTTACGAAATTTAACAATAGATTGAGATGGAAAACTAAAAGAGCTTAGTTATATTAAGAATAATAAGATATTATCATTAAGGGTTTTCTAGTAAAAGTCGAAGTGGTTATTTTCATAAATAATAACAATTTATTAATATCTTTTTTAATTGATAAAATTTACACATTGTTCAGTCTCTGTAGACATAGTTGATGTGGCTTTATTCTTTACTGCGTTAGCAGTCGAGGAAAGACTTTCAATAATTACAGAAATGAAAAGGTAAGTTTAAAATAGCTCATAAACTTTATGAATACTTTCAAAAATATTTTTGCAAAAGGTGCCATCATTTGAAAGATATTTTCAATTCTGGACTAACTACGTAAAATCAATTTTATTGAAGAGCTGCAATTCACAAAACACCTAATTCAATGTTATATTTTTCTGCTATCTTTCTGAGTAAATCACTCTTAAACGTAAATTTCATCTTGTTTCCAAATTTTCAAAAAATTATTAGGTCATCGCTGAAAAGACCATCAAGCTAAACAATACAGGTGTCAAAAATTCAAAATTAATCCAGTCTAGAGAATCCACGTTAAACTACAAATCGACAGCAAAACCATTGTGGATGTGGACATCTTATTCAACATGGTTTCGTTACTTACTCCTTCTGGATGATTGGTCTCCAATAGTATTCTTAGCGGTTATTTCTTAATTTTACAAAATCCGATTCAAATCAAAATTCATCAATGTAGTCATTGCACAATTCTCTGTGTCTCTCGAACCTGTATATTTGACACTGATCGATTAGTTTTTTAGAATAATAATGATCATTTCTGCGTATTGTAAATTTATTTTTATTTCGTCGTTGCTGTATAAAAAATAATTGTATTTGTGCCACAGAACAGAAAGTGCGTATTCTAAAAATATTCTTTCCACCGAAATACTGACGATATGTAGTGATCTGGAATGATGTGGAACATTTAAACTGGTCTAAGGAGATTAAGAATAGCAGAATCCAAATTATTTATTTTCGGTACAAATGCTTGCAGCATCGGTTTTCTATTCAAAGCTTAACCTTTACACTATTTCAGTGTTTATATTACAGTTAATTTCTAGTGACTTTTAGGTAAACTTTATTTGAAAGTCATTATATTTACAATACAATGTGATAAGAAAATCTTAATTAAATAATCATTATCATTAATTAATATTTGCATTGTTAGATTTTGAACAATGAACCGAAGTTGTATAATCATATTCTCGTTTATTTTCGCCTTAGTTGCAATAATCGCAGTGATAGCAGGATTTTTTTACCTTCAAAAAGACACTTCCACTGCCTGCAGTTTTGATGAAGAACTATGGGCAGGTGTGATGACAGTTGATGCTAACTCTAACTCTTTTCAAATTTTCCACCATTCAGATTTCACAGAAATACAAGTGAAAGACCAGTACATAATGATCAAACCAAATCTAAAGAGCACTATATGTGCCAGTACAGTCAGTAGTTGTTCATGCAGATTCAAATGGATCGATGGGAAAACTGAAATGTATTCTCCTTCTCCAAAAAATATGAATGAACAGGATAAATACCATGAAAATGGCCATGTTTACAACAGCTATATTAATTCTTCTGAAACAGTGGAACTGATAGCTGATGGTAAAAGGTGTCTACCTTACAAACTGATTTACTATGCTGCAAATAAGTCCATTTTAGTCCAATACAACTATAATATTTCTAATATTATTGACAACGAATTTTCAATTAACAAGAAATGCAAAGAAGAATCACTGAAAGTTTTCAAGCAAAAGGATTTGGAGTAAAATCATTCTTTATTAGGCTTTAAATTATAATCAAGATTCTTTTTCAGTTGCTTTGTATTAATCAATCAAAAAGAAAATGAAATAAAAAAACATTTTGCGAATATTTAAATTGGACAAACTTGAAACCCAAGCTTACATACCTACTGCATAGTAAAATTATATTCCAATTCCCAAATAACTACCACAAACAGTTTTGATAAATAGCAATGTTTGAATTTAGGACATACAGCTAAAATTTTACAGTTTTCCTATACCCAATAATCACACCGACGTCGAAAAGACAGTGAGACAATGGTGTTGTATCGATTGCAGTCGAAAAATTAGTTATTAATTTTCGAAGTTTTTTCGACGTCGTTTCCATAGTGGTTCTAAAATTGCTGCATGCCATATATTATTCAACATTAAATTCAAAGTAACTAATATTTTCACACTATAACGAAATTTTGCTTTAGCTGTTATGTTTTCTGAAAGCTATTGAGAAATAGTTAACAACTAGTTTGATAAAACAAGATTAAACCACCAAAAAAATACAACGCTAAGCAATTGTCAAGGTCATTATTATTTTGAAATTTCGCACAAGTAACTATTAAATGACGCTAAGTTACAGTTAAATGTGATTGGTAAATGTTAAATGTTGTTATATGTCAAATAGGAACAGAGAAAGCGCAATATTTTCCATTCCTAAATTTATCGTAGTAATTTTAAATTTTCCGATTAATAATTAGTTTTTACTACAAAATTCTTTCTGTGTATTGCTTTTAAATGCATTTATGTCACGGGTTTTGCGTTGTAATAAAGTTTATAATTTATTTCACAATTTCGTTTTAAAATCAATAATCCCTGATGGTAGAACAATGCATTCCTGATAGCTATCAATATAATTTCATCAGAATATGAAATTTTCGGTGTCTATTGAGTATTCTGAGTTTATTATTATTTATTAATTCATTATCATTTTAAGCCGTGGTGGTTGAATCGATAATTTTAAGATGCAGGCTAATCACATTACTTTTTTAGTTAATTCTTTAGTTAATGCAATCTGTATCTGTTATTTACATAATACCAAAAACTGAAATAACTTGAACACATATTTTGGGAATATGATGTAGAAAAAAACAGCAAGTAGAGTAGTTGTCTACGGCCTTCCATATCTGAGTAATCAAACATTAAAGCCTGACTTTTAGGGCATATTGGATTTTCATCCATAGATTTCTATTTCTAATAGTTTTGATATTTTAATGTATGACTTCTGCTTTGAGCAAAAATCAAGATAAAATTTAATGTGATTTGTTTGTCCCCATACTTTCTAAATACTGAGCGTAACAATTTTTATGTTAGAACTGAGATACACAACAAATTAGTGATAGCCCTGAAAATAATGGGTGCAGCCTGCAGCATGTCCAAAAGACAGCAAAGGAATTCTGGGATGGTGAAACTTTCAAGAAAGTCCTCGATATACAATATGATTATTTCATGAAAAGCTACTAATTTTTTTGAAGCGACAAGTACGAATTCACTTAAAATGGCGCACACAAATTTCATTGACATGAAATGGAGATTTTCGAACAGCAACGCCTTCAAAATACGCAATGTCAATGTTCTTGGTCTAGTTTGAAGCAAATGATTGCGTAACTTATATCAACATGTATATAGTTTAGATATAAAGTTTTATTAAATTTATGCTTAATACTCTAAGAATGTTTGTACGCAATCACTGAATAATTTTAATGGCGGCACTACAAATTGTGAATTTCAGAAATGTAAATTGCGCCAATGATGTGCCCTGCATTCGAAAACGTCAGTTAGATACGAATATGTTGTCTTTACTATTCTGGTAATAATGAGCTATTAACTTTCCGACATTGGATCAGGAACAAGGCGTTTTGGTCCGCACTAATTATGAATATAATAATATATACTTTGTGATATGAATATTTATTAGGCTAATTGATTACGTTACCCGGTTTATCATAAGGTAAACCAACAAGTCTTGGATTATGGTGAACCGACGAGAACTTGATGTCAATTGTATAAATGCTTTGCACTGTGCATTATTTTTTTATGATGATTTATGATAATGTTGCTACGATTTTATTCAATAAAAACTTAATATTTGTAAGCCTTTTATACTTCAATTTTATTGAATAAAAATTTCAACTATGAAGTTCGAATTACCTGATTTTCCTGTGGCACCTACTCCAGAGCAGTGGCGGTGGTGGAAGCAAGTATTCATTGATACACTTGAGCTTAACGAAATTACTCAGAACAATGCCAAGTTGGTTCTTTTGCGTTTGAAAGCTGGATCTTCTTATCATGCTCTGCTTCTTACTGTCACTGATTTCGACGATGCTATTGCTACTTTGAGCAATCAGTTTGTAAAGCCTACTAGGGTCATGTTTGCGCGGCATAACCTATTACACAATGTGCAGAAACCTTCACAAATGGTTAGCGAATTTGTTCAGAGACTTCGTGTTTTGGCTCTTGAATGTGAGTGTAATGACGTCAACGCTTGTTGGAAGTATCAGATGATAAAGCTACTCTTGATCATTGTGTATCATTGGCGTCTGCTATTAAACTTTCAATTGGGTATTCACGGTTAAACTTTCAATTGGGTATTCACGGTCATTTAGTAGTTTGTCTACAAATCCTTGAGATCTGTTAACTACGGAATTCTCGGCTGCAGCGGTTAAAGCAGACAATACCTCAAGAGGTCAGTGCCAATCCAAATGCTTTTTTGTGGTAAAGCCTATCATCCTAGAGCGCAATGTCCTGCCCGCAACGATCGCTGCAATAAATGTGGAAAGAATAGGCATTAGGAATGGTGTTGCAAATCAAAGACTTCTATGTTGCACATTGCCGCTTCGGAGCCTCATCTGCAAGAAGAAAGCGGAATGCTCTGTGCTACTGGAGTCAAAATTTTTCACTCCGGAAATGGTACAGTGCCTGTAACTTTGAATGGCTGCATCAAGGTTGAAGCATTGCTAGATACTGGTTCATCACATTCATTCCTATCCAAGGAGACAACCGCAAAAGCTGGTCTGACCGTGCGGGATTGGCAAGAATCTATTAAAATGGCTGACACTTCTCCATGCAACATCATCGGCATTTGCAATGCGAAACTCACTTTTGGGTCATACTCATATGACGATCAGGTGTTTAAAGTGACAAACGGATTGGTGTGTCAATGCATCTTGGGAAGA
>CABFPE010000126.1:829156-852764 GCA_900660155.1 Hofstenia miamia | reverse complement strand
GAATCAAATCCTCCTAATGTGATTTCTGCTGAAGATTATGCCAAGTCGTCCAAGCCAACGACAATTGTCCAGGATTTTGCTGATGTAGACCAGAGTGCTAACCCAGACATTCTCACTAGCAATGACACTTTGGAATCTCCCAAATCTTCCAAAGATGCTTCGCAGTCAGAGTTGTTTCGCGCACGTCGATCATCCTGAGTTTCTAAGCCGCCTAAACGCCTGGAGATGTTAATGTCAGGATACTATCACCTGCAGGATTGAAAAAAAAGATGGGAAGAATGATATGAACAAGTATTAGGCTAATTGATTACGTTTACCGGTTTATCATAAGGTCAACCAACAAGTCTTGGATTAGGGTAAACCGACGAGTACTTGATGTCGCATGTATAAATGCTTTGCACTGTGCACTAATTTTTATGATGATTTATGATAATGTTGCTACGATTTTATTCAATAAAAACTTAATATTTGTAAGCCTTTTATACTTCACTTTAATCCCTTATTGGAGACGTATATCTGCTTTAAAAATGATTCTTAATGCGTTTCCCACAGTGACGAAGTTTAATAAAACTCCAGGAATATTATAAAAGCCATTGCAAACCAAACCCATACTAAGAAAAGTGTGCTGCTACGAAAATTACTAACAAAGTTTTAAAGGATTACTTTAATAAACCAAACGCATTTTATTTAGTTGCTTTGTAAATATAATGTTTCCTACGAGATTAGCATCTTTAAGCGAATTATTTTTTTTGTCAGACATGCTAATTTTAAATTTTCAATAAATGCAGTTGCCTACATTCAGCATATTTGTGTTATTAAAGGATACATAGTGTAATTTATGAAAATTCTATTTTAGATAATTGTATAGAAAAAAAAATCAATGTTCGTTATTTGGTGGAAAGAAGCATATCCCAAGCTTCTTAAAATATATAAATAAATACTAATAATAATATTGAAACCTAACCTTTGAAAAGAATGCATTAATATTTCGTGGGCCTGGAGCAAAAGTGTAACAAGTGTAAAATTTCAGTTTTGAGATATACATGTTTTTGTGTTTAATGAATCCCACAGAAAGACTTTTTGAGTGAACATGTTACACTTTTGCACAAGATAACCGTCCCTATTATTCGTAAGAACCCAAATTGATAAATAAAATAAAGCATGAAAACTTATAAACGATCTGAAAAAGTAAAAATCGTGAAAATGTGATTTGTTACACCTTTGCTCCAGGCCCATGATTTAATCTATTAACGGTAACTTAAAAATCACATCTTTTGAAGGGCTGACAATATTACTACGGATGTGGAAACGTGTTGTCAGATATATGTTGCATGCTGGTATTATTTTTGTTAATTCTATCAATGATATTTTTAGGACTATTGATTTTCTAAATATAGATAATGATTACATATGGACGCTTGTATCTCTTTCATGTTCTTATGTAGTTGAGGTAAAATTTTGTACTCCAAGCATACTTTAAGTTACAAAGCTCATTTTTCTATTATATATATATATATATCCATTTAAAATATATTTATTTAAAATCAAACATGCTTCGCTACATTTCAGAACTTCATGGTTTTGAATAGATGCCAGATTTTGAAATAATGTGATTCTTTATTTAATAATTGCTTCGGCGTGTAATTGGTCTTAGTTATAATATTAAAAATTATTTTCTTTGCCTGATGGTAATGGCAAAACAGTTCAGATTTTAAGTGGCCTTTAAGGTGCTCTTTAATCCTAGTTTGTAGATGTCGCCTTAAAAGAATGCAAGATCAATCTATTAAATAAACAATTACATCATTTCAAAATCTTAAAGTGCTGACGTAAGTCCGTAGTATGATTTAATGTAGCGAAATGAATTTGCCGTATCAGTAGAAATCATGTTGACATTAAATTTTTTGATCATTCGGCTAAATAGTTTTAGTATTTTGACTGATTCTGGATTTTTATTGCAATTTTTTCAAGAATCAAATTGTCTTTCTCAATCATTTGCAGACTTATTCGTAATTTTCCTTAGCAGACATTGTAATTAGATAGATGCTGTATTTGATTATTTAATGTCTATTTGGTTTCGCAATTTTATATACGCGATTATTTTTTGTTTCAGTAATGAGGCTTTTTTGTTAATTCAAAAACCAGTCAATTTTGTGTCGTTTTAAAAATGTGCGGGCTTGTCTCATTTCTAAAATATGAAATTGTATTTATTTGACGTCGTTTCGACTTTTAGATTTGGATGCTTAGCACTAGAAAAAGACCTGCATTCAAATAAAAGTTAATACTAAGAATTATTATGGGAAAGGGTATAAATATTTTTTCTATGAAGTTAGTTATCAAACTATTCAGCTTGATGCAAAAACCCACATTGTTTGAAAATAAAGAAAAAACAAGTGTTGATATATAATAAAGCGGTACTTGAAGTTTTCATTTTCCTTCTGTACTGCTAAATCTGACAGAACTTAACAGTAATATAGCAAAATCATTAGATTTTAAATTTGAAAACGATGTTTTCATAGAATAAAAGCAAATAAATAGAATAACTTCATATCAGTGTACATCATGCTTTCCAAAAACTTTCAATTTTTCATTTTTAGGATGTAGATATTGCAAAGATCTTTCAATAAGATGCAAGTTTGGAACAATATTATATTAACTCACACCTTCCTTTATCAGGTTTTCCATCACATTTTAGTATCAGTTATATTTAGGTCATTCAGTGAAATGCTAAATATAATTAGTGAAAAAATTTTTATTAATTCAGTTATTTATATTTTCTGATTTGTGAAACAAGGCTAACAATATATTTTATCTTAGTTACTTTTGTTTTTATTGTGAACATTAAATTTAAGTATGGAAGCTTAAGTTGTTTCCAGTCACTTGAGACCTATTGAAAGAAAAATTGTTCTAATTAGGTTTTTTGAACAAAGTTAACAAAATGTTATTTTAACTAAGGAGATCAAACAAGCTTTTGCATTACTTCCTTTTCTTAAGGTCACTTTAACTAACAAGTTGCAGTACATTGTCAACAGTCCTTATTTTCTCTCAAAGAGTATTATTTTTAGACACCTAGAGAATAGCTTATTTTATTGCAAAGAAAGCATTAACAATTTTAATGTTGAAGTGATCAATAATTCTAATTTTCTGAAGCAAATGTTATTGATTTGCAAGTGCATTTATCACTTAGTACTAATTAAATTATTAACTCAATGTAGAGTGATTTGTTGTTAAATGAATCATCTGGCTGCAATGGATAAAATTTTATCTTTTTCTACTTTACTTACAATAAGCACATTATGCTATGCTTAAATTGCTTATTTTAACTACATATTTTATTTTCATAATTAAATTTGCAAGTTATGTAAAGTAAATAAAATTTGGATACATTTATTAAGCAATGAAACAAATTGACCTTTTTCACATACAGTTAAGCATGAGCACTACATTTAGTTTAGTACACTGTGTGAGCTTAATTCTGGAAGTCCTCAAGTCTGGAAAGGATTAATTGTTGTCACTCTTATATAGGAATCATGTCTAGCAAGTTTTGCAAAATCTTGAGCTCAGCTTAACCATTAACTTCTTAAAACTTTTAGAGAAACATAAGTATCAAATCCAAATTTCTTTTAATTTAAAATGTAACAAAACAAATATAACAAAACAAAGCCATTCTTAACTATTAATCTAAACTAAAATTTTGTGCAACAAAAAGGGTAAATCAGATAAATCCCTTTGCTGTGTCTTTTATTTTCTGCTCTGCTACTGCTACCAATTCATTACTCAGGTAAAGAAACTACAGTTAAATTTGTGAGACAAAGATTGGAGGCATTAAAGAGCTCTCCTCATGTGGATAAATGGAGAAGCAACTTATTCAACAAATTTTTATATATATATATGTATGTTACATCACTGAAGAAAGCTTGCAATAAATATTGAATTCTGGAATGCCGGAATTGAAGAAACACAAGCAACATATGCTCTCAAAGGTACTGCCACAAAATTCTGTTTTAAGCCTTGAAAAAGACATGCTAAGCAGATTGCACAATCATGATGATTATGCATTCCACAAGATGTTGGCAATGATTTTTTGTGTTGCAATGTCGATTAAATACTCGACCTCTGCCAATCCTAAATTTAGCCGCTTAAGGAATTTAAAACTTTAAAAAACTCTCAATCATCAGTGATGAATTGTAAGTTATGATTAGAATCAAACATGACATGCGACCATTCATATATCATAATATGATTGACAAGTACACAGAACCATTTAAACATTTGTCCTTAACCAAAATACATATTTTGTAGTGGAAAATAAGAGTAAGCATAACATTAACAATTATGTTGGGGACGCTGCCCCCCCCATTTGTTAAATTTTTATTAGTATTCTAGTTTTGGATTGGTTTTGTTGAGAATATAAATTATGCTCAAAATATATCATAAAAATACAAAACTCAAGACAAGAACAAGCGCCCTTTTGTTAATTACTTAGGAGTACAGCCCTGGTTGGAGACATAATAAGCAATTATTCTCCTAATGAATTTCAAGTTTATTCATTCAACCCTATGATTATCCATAAAATGTGGGATACACTTTTTTCATTGAATGAGGAAAATATTGATTCTGAATAAAACAAGAGCATTTAGAACAAACAACACACAGTGCTAATATATATGTATATATATATATATATATATATATATATTAGCACTGTGCGTTGTTTGCGTATTATCTATGTACAATTCAAGGAGAGGATGCCACATCTTGATTACCACAGTCAGTATTTTAATTCAATTTAAATTTAGGGTAGAAACTTGCAAACATAAACAAGGTAGTGTCAAAGCCTGCAGCCCCAGAGGTCATTGTTCTTTTGAACCACCACAGTGATGCCATGTAAGTTGGTTGTTGTTGAAGTCTAGTTCTGCTTGGTGGATCTGTACTGTTATTTATTACAATGGCAAAATACCAATACTTCTGTTTTTCTGTTAGAATGCAAGTCGCTCGCTATGATGGTCACCTCTGCAATCTTCTGCCATGCTACTAAGTTCCTTAGCCCCGCTAGTAGTCACCAAGCACCCCATGATTCTACATGGTGACCCTGACGTGATCATGAGCTGTCACTGAGCTCTGACGATGTTCTGAGCTTGTTTCTGTTGCTACCCCACTGTTTGTTTCTCTCTTCTAGTATTTGGATTTAGTAACAAAACCCTATACCATGCTGTCTACTGTTTTAGCTTTGTATACTGGACTCTCTGAAGTATACTCTCAAACTGCTTTTGGATTGCTACTAAATTTTCTTGATTCTTTTTCTTTACCATTTATTATGGATGTGAATAGTTTTTCTTGTAATGGGACTTTTTCATGGAGCATCCCCTGTGCAAGTGCAGGTGGCCAGGACACTACCCATGGCACCGATGGATTGTTAGTTAACTTATCTTCACCCCCTCACTTTGCTCCAACACCAGTGAATGCTCAACACCACCAATGCTCCTCTCAATCCTTTTCTTCTGTGTGACACTATTTCACCACCTATAGACCTGCAAGCAGTGGAGATTGAGCAACTCAAGGATTCCTTAACTCAGCAAACTTTGATGAGAACCAAATACAAACAACACATTGATTCCCTACAGGCTGAATTAAACTACAGGCCTCTGAGGCTCTACTGAGAGAGTGACGTTTGACTGATGCTATCACTTCCCTGGAGCTCCAAATCCAGAATCTCACCACCCCAGCCTCAGCTCTGCCACAGTCGTCTTACCAAGAGAACTTACCTCCTCATTGACACTCTACTCCTTCCAGAGCCTCAGAATATGAAACCCGTGATGCTGTGAACAATCTCCTTGAAGCTTTTGGAGACTGAATCATGGATAAGGTCATGCAGTTCATGTCATCTCAACTTCCCAATCCACTAATTCACCTGACACCAACTCCTTGACGCCTAAGTTTGTAACACCTGCTAGCCCCTTCACAAGCTGTAGCCTGATGTTTAGTCAATCTGCTTTGACTCAAGTATCAACATTAACTACCATAGCCACTCCTGGCCCATGTGTTGTGAGTGTGACCTGTTTGCCTCTGACACCAGTCAACACTATGGTTACACCTACTGCTTTTGTGTCAACTGCACCAAATCATCTGCATGTTCCTAGCAAGTCTGTGACAACATGCTGGCCACAGTTCACTCAATCTATCCTCCCAGTTGAGTCTAGCAGGAGTGAAAATGTTGATTAATTTAATCAAAATTCTGTTTTACCCAAATTTACTGGAAAAATTGTGAAATCTTGCAGTCTTTTGATGAATGGCTGTTTTTTTTTAAACTCACTATGAAACAATCTTGAACTAACCAAGATGCCACTGTTGCCCATTTTCAATGTACTTACAAGTGTTGGCATACAACCAATATATGATGCTGGACAATGAAACCAAGTCAAATTGCCAATTGCTTATCAGTCATTTTGAGGACCACTATTGTGCCCCTCACATTAAACATCAGTATAAAATACTGCTCTGTGAACTCTCATTCAAGAAAGGGGATGATGTCTGCACCTATATAACACAGGTGGAGAGGCTGTTCCACCTCAGTAAATTTTCACCTGAATATTCAAAACATAATCTGTTCTCCTACATCTGTTGGGGCTTCCCACATAGTATCAGTAGTTGCTTTGAATTAAATTGTGACCCTGAGGATGACCTCCAAATAATTATTCAAAGAGCAATTAGCATGGTTTACATAATGCATAATTAGAATTAGGACATAGGTGACATGAAATTAGGATCTGAGTCTAGCTAGCCTACTGCTAAGGTTTCATCAACACCTGAGAAGCATTTAACCAAGAAAAGGTCAGATGATCTTCAGACCTGCTCTTACCACTGGGGCCAGAAGGGCCACATTAAACCAAACTGTAGCACTGCTATCCTGATTGTAGCTGATGGAAATGGCTTTGTAATTGATGAGCCTGGTGTGCAGGACTTTATTGCGGACTGTGATGCCAGTGCTGTGGCAATCAGTAGAGTGTTAAGCCAAGTAATTGATGGCATAGGGAGCCTGGTGCAGTATTTTAGGAGGAAACTATGGAAAGCAAAGTGGAATTATGGTGCTACAAAATCTGAGATGCTGGCTTTAGTGGAAAGCTTGAAGAAGTTCAGATATTTCATTTTAGGCTGTACCTTCATTGTGTGAACCAACAACAGTGCCCTTGTGTGGCTGAAAAGTTTTCTGGAGATAAATCTAACATAGTAGCATGGGGGATTAAGTATTTAAATGATTTTTCATTTTCAATTCAGCACTGCCCCAGGAGACTGCATCTCAACACAGACTACTGGACCACCCTCCCAAGTTATGAATGAGACCTACAGAAACCTTCTAGAGAGAAGACACCATTTGGGTTCATCAACCTGATGGAGTATGAACTCCTCCTGAAGATTAGTGCTGATCACCACAGAAGAGTGATCTTGCCTGTAATGGTGTGAGAAGAGATCACCAAAGAAGAGATTGTGTCATGTCAGCAGCATGACAAAGTGCTGTCAGAAATAATTGAGAGGTTGAGGAACCCTCTTTGTTCCATTAGCCCCATTGCAAAACACTGCTTCAAACAATATCACTGGAAGTTAAGTGAGAAAAGCTTACTGTACACCAAGAGCTGCAACAATTGCTTGGCTGTACCTGAGTACTTCTGGTGTGACATTGTCCAGAGAATTCACAAAGAGGGAATCTGGGGTTTAGCCAGCCAGAAAGAACCTTTAACACCAGGTATGTGACTATTGGCATAAGAGCAGCTGTCCTTGATGTGATCAAAAAGTGTGAGACATGTCTGCTGCAGGAAACTGGTCACTTCCCTGAACAACAAGCAGAGCTGCAAAACAGAGCAGCTGAATATACCAATGAGGTTGTCCATATGGATTTAGAGAAGCTGTCTTGTGATGATGAGGGCTACCAGTATCTGCTGGTCATGATTGACCACTTTACCAAGTATGCAAGATTGATCCCCTTGGGCAGTACCACTGCTGAGATCATTGGTAAAAAGATTGTTAAGGAATAGGTGCTTAAGCTGAGCCAAATGTAGAAACTCATTTCTGATTGAGGCCTCCAGTTTAAAAACTGCCTCATGGAGACCCTGATTCATGAACTAGAGATCCTCCACAAGTTCATGACTGCCTATGAACCTCAGTCTAATGGTGTAGTAGAATGCTTGAACCACACCTTAATTAAGCTAATTTGAGTTGTGCTCTCCCAAGCTGCTGGGAGAAATTGGAAACATGTAGTCAAGGTGGTTGAGTATTTTTATAATACCACTGTTCAATTGATGACAAAAGTAATTCTGTTTAAGGCCATGTTTGGCTGTGAAGCATGTATGCTGCTGTCTATCATGTACCTCAACTATAATGAGACTAGTCTGGAATGATACATAGTTCACATGTTGCATGAGATGCAGGAGATCCACCTTACTTTCTGCCACAACACTAATCAATCAGTGATACATTGGAAATGTAACTTTAACTGGAAGTTGTACAGAGAACAGCACAAGCAGGGAGATAAAGTGTTCACCTATTTCCTATGCCTGGTCACAAATCAAAATCAAGTATGGAAACTTGCTATCAATTGGCAAGGTCCATTTACAATTACTAAGGTCTTGGACAACAAAATTTATTTATTAAACAATGGTAAAACTGTCCACTTTCAGAGGCTCAAAAGAGCCATATGAGATTTAGGAAATTTAATAATCTACAACAACAGCAACAACAGAAATGCTGAATATGAGACTTATACTAATTTAACTGAATACAAGGAAGATGACCTTGAAGAAACTAATTTTGAAAGTGATATAAAAAATAATAGCAACAGTACTGCTACCCAAGTTAGGCCCCAATGTAGGGTGCATGTTAACAATTATCTTGACCCACAGGTGTGGGATTTAAATCTTTTCTCTTTGTTTAGCAACCATGATTGATCAGATGAAATGCCACAAGAACCAACTGCCATCCCAAAGAAGAGTGAGATGGTGAATTGATGACCCATGATCAGATGTATCAAGGTGCAAGAAGCAATAATCCCCAAACAAGGAGGTTAGCACAAGGAAAAGGGGACAACCTAATGGACCAGAGCAGAGTCCTACAGTACCTAGGTGACAACACTCCTGGTGACATGGAGAGTTGAGTTCATCCAGTTCTTGAGACTATGTGGGGAGACAACACTCTCCACATTAATGAGACTTGTCCAGCACTCAACACTATGTAGGGAGACAACACTCCCCAGGTGATTTAGAAGAGCAGACTTTAAGAGACTTTCATTTGCCTTTTAGTAATATTGTAAACATAGAAACTCCCTAAGGTGACTCAAACACCCCCTGAGCCCCTGGTCATCAACTCTTGAATTGTCCAGAGTGTCTTCCACTCTCTGTACCAGAAAAAATGAAGAAAGAAGAAAATATCTAAGGTTGGAGATGAAATCTTACACCCATATTTTATTGTGACATGGCAGGCTGTTCAATTTACTTGTGACAACATATCTGAAGAAATGCAGAACAAGCTGAGCTGGACATTCAACACCAAGAAACTTGCTTGTTTAGTCAATGTGATCCCTTTTGTTATTGACATAGAGAGATGCCCAAAAATCAATGCCATTTCTCAGTTATAACTCAAAAATGTATTAGGGACTCAGCCAACAATATTGCCACAGCACTATCCACACCATGTTCAATGAAGACTTTACCCTCAACAACCTGAGCCAGTTCCTTAATAATTGGAAAATGATAAAGAACTTTGAGTGTGTCAACATCAACTTTAGCAGCCTACTCATGGTCTACTTTTTGTGAGTTAACAAAGTGAAGCAATCAAACATTATGGAACAGCTCAAGATCTCCTACCATTTGGCCAAGGTAGAGAACATCCAATTATTCATATTTTTATGAGAAGAATATGAGTCAGACATACCTGAAGTGGTGGACAACCTACACTTTAGGTTGGAAAACTTCACTATCTTGTACAAAGGTTTGTATCAGCCAATCAGCATGTATCATACCAACATTGTCTCAGTCACAAAGCTTGTTTACACTGATCTACTGATATGTAAAAAGATCCCCACACACTGATTAGCAATGGACACCAAACTTATCATCAACTCCATCATTCAGGTTCAGATGCTAAAGTCAATCAACATCAACTTGTCACACCTTACCTTGGTCATAGACCTGCATGTCAGCTTTACCTTCTTACAAAGTGGAGCCACCCTTAAAGAAATTGAAGAAGTCTTGGCCTTGATAAAGGCCAATCACAACCCAGAGACTGAGTGGCCTGTTATCAATATCTGGAGCCCATCATCACAGTATAGCCAGTCACTTTAGCACCTCCTCAGTGAACTACATCTGTCCCACAACATGCAAGACCAAAAGAAATTCACACAACAACTATTCTCAGGGACTCACCCACTAGCTATTCAGTCAAGAGGAGTCATCTTGATTGTCTCCATATTTATTACACAGGAGCCTCATCTACAGCTACCTCTGGATAAGACATTGTCAGAAAAGCTAGCCAAACATTGCATACACAAACTTGCAATATGCCCAGCTCCATTGAAAGTTAAAAACTGGCTTCTCTACAAATGCTCAATTCCTACATCCCCTGGAAAGTTGAGGAAGGCAATGGAGGGATTCAGGAAATACTATGCTCAGCTGGTAGGAGCAAGCAGCCCTACAGGATGATTATCACCAGCAATGATCACCAACAAACTCAGCATATGCTCTTCCAATCTCAATATCTTCTCTGATGTATTAAGGAAGTACATTTGGGGCATGATTATTGACACCAAGTTCCCTTACTTCAACTCAGAATATGCATCTCTTTGTACCATGCACCTTATCAAACAACCTCCAGGATCTACAACACAGTTTTTTAAACTATTACCACACCACAATGTGGAGAACAAAACTGAAATTTTCTTTAATCTTGAGTGTCTCATCTACCCAGAGTGTGGATACAGCCAGTTCACAGAGACACCATGTCAAGCAAATAAAGAGGGTGAGATAATCCCCATACTAGTCCTTGAGTAGGTGATGTGATTGCCCAAACAATTCTATTGAGAAGAAAAGCTATTATCCTCATCCATAATCAAGGTCTCACTGAGCAAGAAAGTAGAACTCTATGACATAGAGAACAACTCAGAGCAAAATAACTTGTTAGACATCCCACCTCATTGTATCACTACACCCCTCATCTTAACATCATGGAGAGTATAGAAAGGCAAGAAGAAAGTGTGCACTCATTTGTCTGACAAAATCAAATATTCAGTACCAAAGCAGAAGTGAAAAAGGCTAGTTAGTCTACAGAATACCAAGAGGTCTGAGAAAAGCTCATGTTGGGAGGAAATCCAAAAAAAATTTATAGATGGAAAATTACCCATTCATGACATCTTCCAGAAGGGCCAGGCCCTCCACACTCAGCTGAAGAAAATCCATAACAAGATCCTACAACTCACCCAATGTGTTCTCCTCTTATTCCAGGCCTCTGGTGACCTAATGTGGATTACAGTTAGGGAATAATAACTTCTTATCAATCATTTGCAACTCAAACATACACTTAACACCTAACACTATGATGATAAGAAGCCACTGGCTAACATGAATACATGGCAACTACATGTGAATATTATTACATGAGCTGAGAAGTAAGAACTAATGAGAAATGTTTTATTGAGCTAGAAATTAACAGCTAGAAACAAATAGGGTAGCACCTTTTTTGAGTTTGGAATCTTCTTCCTGGATACTGGTTTGGTGTGATGCCATGCAAGTTGGTCATCACTGAAGTCTGGTTCTGCTTATTGGATCTTTACTGTTATTTATTACAATGGTGAAATACCAATACTTCTGTTTTTCTGTTAGAATGCAGGTCACTTGCTATGATGGTCACCTTTGCAACTTTCTGCCATGCCACTAAGTTCCTTAGCACTGCTAGTAGTAGCTGATCACACTGTGATTCTACAATAAGAAAACTCAGAAGAGAAATCATTATGCTCAAACTCAAATGCAAGTTTAATATCACTTGAAAATACCATAAGAATGAAATTATTTAAGTTTTTTAAATTGCAAATTATTATTTATAATCTTAAAATTATTGCAAAATAAATAAAATTTTGGAGTTAAAGAAAACTTAATTGAACTTTGAATTTTCTTCAAAACAAATACTTGAACTCAAAATAAAAATGTAAAAATTTTAACCTTGTAAGTTGAATTTATCTTAAAACCCTGAGGTAATGTTAGACAACACAAGGTAGTCAAGTAAACAAATAATGGTATATGGGCATGAGTACATACACTCTAGGAGTACATTGATGCATGCATGTCTATAAAATATAAAAATGATATATGTACATTCTAATTTAGACACTATGAGTAAAGAGTAAGAGCTGTTATTATAATGACTAAAGTCATTCAACTGGCAAATCTAAACATTTTACAGGTGATGTACTGAAGAAGAGTAAGACACCCTAAGTTGAAATAACTGATCATTGTTATTTGAACAAAAGTTAATTCAATATCTTAAAGAAAGTATTGCAAGAAAAATATTTTTATCTTTAGAACCATTGTGTAGGCTTTTGGCAAAACACATAAAATAGTAACTACATTAGAGGAACCAATTATGCAATAAGTTCAAAATATACTTAAATTTTGAAGGGAGAATGCAAAAGTATCCTACACAATTTATCACAAAGTGTAATTATTTGCCCTAGTGACAATCCTTGCACTTCCCCTACCATATTTGAAAATCAGCATGTAAGTTATAGAGTGTTCACCAATTATAGGAAACTGAATGCTGTTTTGAAGAAAAACACATGTCTGCTACTTAGGAGACAATATTTTTTGCAATACCATTAAGAATCAATAATTTTCAACATTGGATCTTAATAAAGTGTACTGGTAAGTGTAAATGATCAAGAAGTAGATTGATAAAACTGAATTTATAATCTCTTACAATTTGCTTGAATAGAAGAAATTCTAATGGTTGATTTTCACACATATTTATTATTAAAGCAAAATGAATTCAGATGCAGCAAATGCAGTATTGATTAATACTATATTGGGTCAATGGTCATGGCATTGCACATTGTTGCTGAATGGATAAACTGTGTTTGCACTAATAACTGAATTTCACTTAAATCCTACACCTAAAAGACTGAATTTTTTTGGGATTTTCAATTTAATTTTAATGTAAGATAAGCTTGAATTCCTGATTACATAAAGCTTAAAAATGAAAAAATTATTAATAAACTATTAGATGAAGGGTTTTCAAGAACTTGGAATGAAAAAACATAAACTCAAATAAGTTCAAAACATTTTGAGGAGAAGTCACTAATATTTGTTTTTGAAACTAATTGAAAAATCACATGAAAATATTGTAAACAATTTACTATTTTTATTTTCAGTTTCTTTATTAATCACAAATACATATTGCTTGAAGCTCAGAAACTCAGAAAGATTTTCTTATTCCAAAAATAGGATTTTGTAAAACATAATCAGATGTGTATATTTCTTCAAAAATACTTGAATTTGAACTTGCAATGTAAGAACACGTAGTTTGCAGGTCATAATTTGATGCATAAGCTTTACCTTGACTTTTGAACCTGAAATAAAAAATCTTATTAAAATATTGAACAATACTATTCCAAAAGCTAGTAATACTTGAGAAAAGTACAAAAGACCAGAAATCTTCAAATCAACATACACAGCCATGATGTCTACATAGCTAAATTTTTGACAAAATTTGGTAAAATTAAGCAAGAATAAAGTATGAAAATTATTACCACCCAAAGGCTCAGCAAAATTTATATCATCTGCACATCATATTTAACATTTTTAAGAAATTTGGAGTATTAATTTATCATTAAGTAATATAGTTACTGTATTTATAAGCCAAGGATGAAATTGTGATACTTACGCCTCTTTCATGTGATATTTTAATTATTTTATTTTAAAAATATTGCAATGCTAATACGACTGTTTTAAATATTAAATTTTGAAATATTAATCTTGCTTGTAAAAAGTATAAGCTGACTGAGACGCATTATCGTTTGACAGAATATATATCTGTCAAATAGCTCATGATTTAAAAGTCAACTATTTACTCCAAAATTATTTTTTCATTTTGTTATCACGCATTGAAACACAACTTTATTTTTTGTGCTTATAAATTTATTTTAAATTTTACCAAGACGAAATGCACTGTTCCCTGATTTGTCTGGTTAGATTACAAAAGGTTAGAGCTGCCACAAATAAGGGAATTTTGAATTTCTGTTTGATGGAAAAACTACCATTAGATTTGTGAATATATGTTTTAAGCGCAATATGTAGCAGATTATGTACTTTTTGCTAGTTGCACTTATAGTCGATTTAATTTGACTGATTTAACGTTCTGTTAGCCTAATTTTGTAACTTATGTAAATTCAATGCGTGTTTTTGTTAGTTTTAGGAAGCAATGACAAGTAGTGGCCTTAGCTTAATATTTCATGTTGTATGCGGCTGTTACCACGTCAAGTTTTGTGCAAATGCTATAGTCGATGCTTAGTTTTCTCCTAAAAAGGTGTTTTATAGAGACACCAAATTAATTAGTTATTAAATGCAAATTATTATGAACAATACTAGGAAGGTTATTTCAATTTACGCAGAAACCGCTTTTGACTATTTGTCAAAATATTTTACTATAGTCAAATTATTTGACTAATAGACAAAAAATTAGGGCCGTGGCTAGGGGAGGGCCCTCCCTGTTTGGCCACTGGGCCCCTCTTCCCCTTGGCATCCTGGATACAAAACTCCATAGTATGAATTCTAATATTCTGTAACTAAGTTAGAGTGAATATATTTTAGTTGAAATATATCAAATACTAATGCCATTGTATTTAAAAATTCATTGAAAAAGTGTTAAACTATTTCATATGAGTAAAACTATGATTAATTTATTGAACTTTGCGGGGCCATGGCTCCCCTAAATTTCAAATGCAAGCTACGGGCGTGCAAAAATGCACAATCGCAATTTTCACTATTGTAAAAAAACTAATCGTGTGACAAGTGGCGTGCAGTGCACATATTAATGGGGGAAGCGGAATATGATATAATTCTAAAATTTATATGTTTGTATTGCATATGTTGCATATAACTTTAATTTCAAGCATATATATCATTTTCTAAAAAATTTACCAGATAATATAAATACAACATTTTATTTCCAAAGACAATTAGCAATGCTCACAATGCAATTGACGTTATGTCGCCCAATTATCTTGAAGATCATGTTAGTAGTGTGAAAAAGTTATAAGAAAAATTTTGATAAAATGACGAATTGAATCAGTGTATTACAGTTTATCACAGATGGTCAGTTTTGAAACTGATCAATATAGGTTAGGCAAATACAAAAATTTACATCTGAATTTACTAAATTGACTGTATTTACTTCAACATTTATTTATTTCTATTTTAATGTTATTTCTATACATACATTTTTGTAAATTAAGTGAAATTTTTTTTTGGATTGTTAAATAAAAAATCTAAATTTTGAAAGTTACACTTTGATTGTCATCAATTTTAAGTGATTTGGAGGCTAAATTGCAGTTCTAGTTTAAAATTTAAATCACCATTGTCGCCTCGACAATATAAATCATTGAACAATCCCGCGGTCCTCTCCTAGTATTTTCGAATTTTGATTGGTTGGAGATTTTGTCAATTACGTTAACAATGTGTGATAAAGGAAGCGGCAGACAGTTGCACGAACTGTTTTCAGTTATAATTGCGAAACATTGTTTTTTATCAATACCAATTATCACGATTAAGGTACGGTCGAGCAATTATTACAACGCAAATTTAAGTAATAGGATATTGATTATTATTGCTCTTCATATTAAATCAATTATTACAAAACTCATATAGTTCAATTGTTCAACAAGAAAAAACCTACCCACAATACAGTATTTTACATTATTTAAATGACGAAAATGAACAGTAATTAGTTTAATGTTTAGAATTTAAGAAAAAAGGAAATTTAAAAGAATTGGAAACTTATAAATATGTTGTGTAAGCAGAAATATTTTTTCTTCATTTGTTCAAATAAATTTCAATTGGCAAGCGGCGCTTATCTTGCTTACCCTGAATGCACGCCTCTGCGTGTGACACCGCCATAATTGATTAATTGTTTACATTTAGTTGCTGCAGCAACTTAAAAAAGTTATTTCTAGATTGAATTTCCCATTTTCTACCTCATTCTAAATATTCTAAATCCATGTTTGGCGAGGTCTTTGTTTGCTACGTAAGATTTTTGCGGGTTTTGAATCTAGGATTGAAATTCCGTTGTACTGATTTAACCTAGGGGATCTGGTTTTTTGCAAGCACGGTATTGTAGGCTTAAAGTACGCACTGCAATCATTTTCTAAAATATTGATTTGGCGCGGCACGTTTTCATATGTTTTCAACATAGCTCTTTAAATTTGATTAGCCTTTTTAACCTAAGCGCATTTCTGCTCTATCAAAGCAACTATATTGTGTCTTATAAACAACTAAGGATAATATATGAACTACTCAATTTTAGCTCGGCAATTTCTATGCAGTTCTCATGACCAGTTCCACAGATGAAACTCTAACTTAGTTACAGTATATTAGAATTATTACTATGGAGTTTTGTATCAAGAATGCCAAAGGAAGGGGGGCACATTGGCCCAACAGGGAGGACCATGGCCCCTTGGCCTTCCCCTAGCCACGGCCCTGGAACCAAAGCATACATTTCAAAACTTCAACACGCAATAAGTTTAAATTTAGAATATATTCCAATCGCAGTCGAAATGGTTATTTTATTAGAAAAAATCTTCCTTATAATGCATCAACTGAATAATTATATTTTAGTATTGATTTTACTTATATTTGGGGCAAGTTATGCACATGGATTGGGGGAGCACTAGAATTTTGGAAAATTCAAAATTTTTTATTTTTTATGGAAGATATACTAAACAATAGACTATTTATGTAAAAAAATTTATTTTTTTCAAAGATGTGATTTATTTATTCTTAGACTTATATGTCAAGTTATCAAAATATTTATCAAAATTATCGAACATAATGTATATTTGATACAACCACATTTATTATTAAAACAATCAGTGAGAATAGATGTTATTAGTGCATTTATTTCTAATGATACATCATTAGTAGTTTCTTATCAGACGCCATAGTTGTTTGCACCATGTGGGTAGAATATCCCCCGTTTAAAAAATCACCAATCACTAAATCGGGTCAGAATACACACGTGCAGCCATTAATAGTAAGAAGAACATCTATCCAATCGTTGTAAACAAAATAGAGTTCACTGGTCTAAACTTAGCATATGTAAAGTGGAACTGACGAAGTATAAACACGTCGCCTGCCTCTGTGCACCGAATTTATTTGTGTGCTATCATGTCATACGTTCTCAAAAGTTTGAGTATTTTAAAATTTCACCCTTGTCAAACAAATTGAGATTTTATTAATTTATCAGCCTTGTATGCCATAATGTACTTTTCTTCTGTATGAAAATACTACTCATACTGCACTTTAGTTATAAATTGCATTCCAGCAATTAAGCTCTCGCGCAAACGTGTAAATGGTATGTGAGCATCATTATTGCAAATTTTAATTTTTGTTAAATTTTACCCAAAAGGCACAAAATTCGCTACATTTTTTCTGTTAATGCGGTTGACGGGATACAGAATATGACCATACAAATTGTTTTAGGATCAATAAATACAGTACAATTTGTATGACTAACTTCATTTAACTCTAAAATATACTTATTTTGGTGTTAAAATAGCGCAAATTAATTAAATAAGTAATGCATGAAAAAAAGGAAATTGCATCCGACTTTTAGCAAATACCACATTGCCAGGTACTTCATTGAGCTGGGTATCTCAAAAAGATCGAAGTACGTTTCTACTCAGGAAAGTGATGAATCAACGTGCTAATTCTTTGCTACGCTCATTTTTTGCATTTTGTTGTTTTTCTCGGATTTAGTGCAGTTTTTTTATTGATAGTTTTCGTGTAAAGAAAGTATTTTAATTCACAGTTTTAGTTGTAACATTTTACTTTCACTTATTTAAAGATAATTACTTTAATGGAGCAGTGTTGGAAACGCGTTGTCGGTAAGAGCTGATTCAGCAAAAATTTCTGGTGGGTAATTTTTTTCAAGGTCATAGAAATTGATTTATTTTTTAACCCGATACACTCGTTGCATAAGTATTATTGAACAATTGTTGATGTAGGGCTAATGCATGCTGCACCGTTGGCAGCAGTTGGTTCGCCGCATGTGTCGTTATCTTGAATTTGTTTGATTATATAAATTGAAAAAATAAAGGATGATATGCTCCTCAGTAAAGAAGGGGGGGGGGTTGTAGTAGATATGCTGACGTGTCCATTTTTCCTTTGACACTCTCAGGTCATCGGGTCACATCTAATTAACAATTAAGTAAAAAAAATAATTGCACACAAACTGGCTTACTTAACAGTCTAATTCATTATTAAGTAAACATTGAACTTAAAATATTCTATGTGTGCATTAAGTAGTTTAAATGCAAATCCATTTTTTCTATTTCAAATTCAACTCCCAATATGCTGGTATTTGATTCGTGAATCCAAATCTAAAATTACATAATAATTTCGACTGAAAAAGCATCTGTATTACTAGTTCACAAAAAAGCGAATGCGAAATATAAAAATCCTAGAATTTTTTCTGCAATAGCAGAGTTCAATAGACAAATGTGAAATACACGTTTCACGCAAAGAGTTAGTTATTTCAGTGCTCCATTAAAAATTTTTGGATAGGCACTGCACTGTATCAAAATTCTAATTTGCGAATCCAAATTAGAATCCCACATAAGTTCGGATTCAGATTTGATTCGGAACATTCACAGAGGTTTATTCAGTAATAGCTTTATATCTACGTCGAGATTTTCGCTAATAAATTAATATATGTGTGCAGCAAATAGAATCTTTCACTAACTGATATTTAAAATTGAGAATTTGGACTTCGTTCGCATATTGGCTTCATAAAAAATATGACGCTAGTTTTTTTTACTTTTAATCTTAAATTATGATGAGATGTTATAGCCTACTTTAAAAATTAATTTGCCTTTTTATAAACAGGCGAAGCACCTGAATGCCAGTGAAAACAATCATGATGCCGCCTTCTTTTCAATGTACATACAGCTATGCTGTTTGAAAATCTTGCAAAGAACGTTTTCTAAAAAACTGGCCAAATCAGGTCATCAAGTCACTTATTTTACAAATTTACCGAGTCATCGGGGACCATCAATAAAAAACGATTGTTTTGTATTTCAATTTAGTAACTTTTATACATTTGCAATTTTTTTCAGCATTCTATATGCCTTGCAGACAACCCCGAAAACATCCAAATGGAATATCCGTGTTTCAGCAGAATATGGTAATGGGTTATATATAAAGTCTGTCCCATAAGTTACAACGACTTCTATAAAAAGTAAACAAGGTAAAGAAAATATATATTTCAAAACTTTATTGTAACGATTACGTAATTTCTAACAATTATTCTAAGGAACAAGTAAAAAATTAATCATAAGGATCAACTTGAAGGCCTCCTAGTTAATCTTGGGGTTTTGTTTAAGAATATTTCCAAGAAATGGAATATCTGTTTTATAACAGTTTCAATTACTTCTATATTTCTACTATGTATCTTTAGATAGCCATTACTCTGCCAATTCTTATTCAATTCCTTAACTCTTTTTACCATTCTTTAGAGCTCCTTTAGTTCTATATCCCAATGTTTCTATTATATTTATACTTACTATTCCCTTCCGTTATTAATTTATTATAACTTTATTTATAGGGTTTTTCGACTATATCAACTATCGCACTGCTAGTTTTTACCTTATGGATTAGGTTTATGTATCAAATTGTAGACAATCTCTAGCTCCATGTAAAAATACTTTTTAACTGATAGATATTATTTATTACTAATCGACATAGACATAGAATTATCATTAATAAAAAGTCGTCGTAACTTATGGGACATACTGTATATATATAATTATTGAAATATTATATATTCAGGATTTGTGATAATCCATTAAAGAGATTTTTTCATTGCAACATTAATAAATTTGCATTCCACACGATCGTTCGTATTACATGAATACATCATAGTTAAAATGATAAAAAATCAAAACATTTAAAAACGAAATAGTTCCNATTCCAGCAATTAAGCTCTCGCGCAAACGTGTAAATGGTATGTGAGCATCATTATTGCAAATTTTAATTTTTGTTAAATTTTACCCAAAAGGCACAAAATTCGCTACATTTTTTCTGTTAATGCGGTTGACGGGATACAGAATATGACCATACAAATTGTTTTAGGATCAATAAATACAGTACAATTTGTATGACTAACTTCATTTAACTCTAAAATATACTTATTTTGGTGTTAAAATAGCGCAAATTAATTAAATAAGTAATGCATGAAAAAAAGGAAATTGCATCCGACTTTTAGCAAATACCACATTGCCAGGTACTTCATTGAGCTGGGTATCTCAAAAAGATCGAAGTACGTTTCTACTCAGGAAAGTGATGAATCAACGTGCTAATTCTTTGCTACGCTCATTTTTTGCATTTTGTTGTTTTTCTCGGATTTAGTGCAGTTTTTTTATTGATAGTTTTCGTGTAAAGAAAGTATTTTAATTCACAGTTTTAGTTGTAACATTTTACTTTCACTTATTTAAAGATAATTACTTTAATGGAGCAGTGTTGGAAACGCGTTGTCGGTAAGAGCTGATTCAGCAAAAATTTCTGGTGGGTAATTTTTTTCAAGGTCATAGAAATTGATTTATTTTTTAACCCGATACACTCGTTGCATAAGTATTATTGAACAATTGTTGATGTAGGGCTAATGCATGCTGCACCGTTGGCAGCAGTTGGTTCGCCGCATGTGTCGTTATCTTGAATTTGTTTGATTATATAAATTGAAAAAATAAAGGATGATATGCTCCTCAGTAAAGAAGGGGGGGGGGTTGTAGTAGATATGCTGACGTGTCCATTTTTCCTTTGACACTCTCAGGTCATCGGGTCACATCTAATTAACAATTAAGTAAAAAAAATAATTGCACACAAACTGGCTTACTTAACAGTCTAATTCATTATTAAGTAAACATTGAACTTAAAATATTCTATGTGTGCATTAAGTAGTTTAAATGCAAATCCATTTTTTCTATTTCAAATTCAACTCCCAATATGCTGGTATTTGATTCGTGAATCCAAATCTAAAATTACATAATAATTTCGACTGAAAAAGCATCTGTATTACTAGTTCACAAAAAAGCGAATGCGAAATATAAAAATCCTAGAATTTTTTCTGCAATAGCAGAGTTCAATAGACAAATGTGAAATACACGTTTCACGCAAAGAGTTAGTTATTTCAGTGCTCCATTAAAAATTTTTGGATAGGCACTGCACTGTATCAAAATTCTAATTTGCGAATCCAAATTAGAATCCCACATAAGTTCGGATTCAGATTTGATTCGGAACATTCACAGAGGTTTATTCAGTAATAGCTTTATATCTACGTCGAGACGTTTAGAATAAAACTCAAAATTGGATCCCAGTCCATGCCAGTAATATTTCAAGCAGTCTGGCCCATCGAGGTTGAATTTTTTCTCATCTTTAAAATGACTCTTCTCCACTCTTTATCCCACGTCCTGTACTTCCTAACAAACTGTCTTCTAGCCTCTAAATGGTGTTCTTTCCACTGTGGTCTGGCAAGCATCTTTCTCCAACAAAGGTTGCGTCGCTTGAGCTCATGTGCCACAGTCCATTTGCTAGAATGTAGGGAAATTTTTCGATCTATTGCATTGCAGCTAATCATCTTATGGCCTTTTAGTACGCGCCGAATTCGCCTGGGCGTTCTTTGGTTTATCTTTCTAGGCCTTCTAACAGGTTTTCCACTTTTCCCCTTGTTTGCTCCATTAATAAATTTTGAAACTGCTGACTTTGAGCCATTGCAGTGCAAAATTAAAGAAACGCTTTGTTTATATATTTTAGACATGATTCTAAATACGAAAATTTTATTTATTGAAAACCCTACCTTTTACTATTTTTCTATAGTAATTCATGTATTGATTTTTACAGCTAAAACTACAATTAATTTTTTTAGTCTGAGTAATCTAACGGAAGAATGAAATTAAGTTAAATAAGTACAAACACAATTTGTTGCAAAACTAATAAAACATTATTGAAATGGAAAAACTAATAGCTGCTATTCCTACCATTGTTTGCTATGATGTTGTAAGACCTTTTCTTCATGGAATCAATGATATCAACAATAGAATAATCTCTGATGTTGTCCCATGTTTGGTGCAGTTCAGCTGTATTGTTATACTGTTGTGCATCACAATAAACATCATGAACCATCAGATCCCAGATGTTTTCAATTGGGTTCAGGCCTGGAGACAAAGATGGCTAGTCAAGCAGTGTAATTCCATGTTCTTGAAACCACTGTAATGTTGTGTGTGCCTATGATAGAATTAAATTGAATAAAAAATTATAACATGAAATTTAAAAAAAACCTTATGTATCAGTGCATTGTCCTGCTGAAATAAGAAAGTTCGACCACAAATAAGTTCTCCATTGAGATCCAAATCAAGGTCATCTAGCATTTTCTGATAGGAGCAAGCAGTTAAACGACATTGAGGAAATTGTATTTGCAACTGTCCGCCAAATCCAAAGCCGCCCCATACCATTACTGAACCTCCACCACCTTGACGTTTAGAATAAAACTCAAAATTGGATCCCAGTCCATGCCAGTAATATTTCAAGCAGTCTGGCCCATCGAGGTTGAATTTTTTCTCATCTTTAAAATGACTCTTCTCCACTCTTTATCCCACGTCCTGTACTTCCTAACAAACTGTCTTCTAGCCTCTAAATGGTGTTCTTTCCACTGTGGTCTGGCAAGCATCTTTCTCCAACAAAGGTTGCGTCGCTTGAGCTCATGTGCCACAGTCCATTTGCTAGAATGTAGGGAAATTTTTCGATCTATTGCATTGCAGCTAATCATCTTATGGCCTTTTAGTACGCGCCGAATTCGCCTGGGCGTTCTTTGGTTTATCTTTCTAGGCCTTCTAACAGGTTTTCCACTTTTCCCCTTGTTTGCTCCATTAATAAATTTTGAAACTGCTGACTTTGAGCGACTGATAATTCGTGAGATTTCTGATATGCCTTTACCAGATGAATGATATGCAGTAATCTGGACCTTCTTAAATTCCGTCAGAAGCTTAGCAAGTGGCATTGTTTGGTTGTGAGCGCAGATCAAAAAAATCTGATTCAATGTTGAAAATGCAAAGTGAATGTTAATTTTTTGAATGTGTTTCTTTAGTTGTGCACAACTTTCATTGGTTGATTTTAATTGGCCAATGTGCTTGTTTGAACTTATGTTGCGACACGTTCGTTTGTTTATCTTCTCATGTGGATGTGTGCTTCATTATTAAATATTCTTCCTGTTGATTATATTTTATGACTCAATATAAAAAATTTGAATGCATAAACATAGTCTTAATGAATTAAAAATATCGTTTCTTTAGTTATAGTATATATATATATAT
>CABFPE010000126.1:810955-828990 GCA_900660155.1 Hofstenia miamia | reverse complement strand
ATATATATATAATTAATATGTAATATATCTGTTTAAAAATATATACATTTTGAAATTTTTAACTTGAATGCGTCATGTGTTTCCATGATCCAACTACATACAAGCTAAAACATTATCGATAGCTTTAGCAATTTTATTGTAGCCTGCATTAATTAAAACTTATGAAGAATTGTAATACAAGAGAATTCGCATATATCGACATTTCTACAAGTCTCCCAAACAATGTCGCTATAGGCAAATGTCGATATATGCGAACTTGGAATTTCTAGGCAACCTCAATTTTTAATTCATGCTACATATCAATCTAAGAATACAAAAGACTGAAAAACGTCCTATTAGGTAAGAAATTTCAAAACCGAAAGAGTGGTTAATACAATTAGTAAATTTGTTCAATAATTCGTTGTATACTTTACGCTCAAAGAATCCAGATCAACTACAAACCAAAGCGCCAACTTCTTGAGTCCTCCTAATGTTCGAGAAGCTCAAGTACATCTCTGTATATTTGGAGGATTGCATGACAAACCGCGAAGAATGCGTAAGACAAATAACACGGAAAGATACACAATATAGATGTGCGGGATTACAATCTCTACCCTCATTGTTTGTTTCTTGTTTCAAAAATTTTCACTGAAGATATAGTCAATTATATTCAATATATTGATACTCTGATAATGAATAAATTTTGTAAAAATAATTGTCTGTGATGTTTTTTCTACTTAGCTTTCGCATGCACCACTCTATATAAAAATGGAATATGTAGCATGTAAATAATCAACGTCTGTCATGATATTTTCCCTAAACGTTATTTTTTATTTTGAAGGTTATCTGAGGAGGTTTAACATAAAACACAATTTGAAGTAGCACAAGTTTAAAACAAATTATAAAAAATTTGTTAAACACTACTTTTTCTGAATTTACTCTATTCATTGTTTTCAACGTTGTAAGTTAAACAAACTTCGCAATTCATAATGCTGGAAACTTGGAGATGTCGATTTTTTTTTAAATAAGCAAGTTTAGCTAGCTCTTTTTATGTTTGTTTTCTATAAATCGATTTTTTAATCATTCAACTGCATGTTCAAGAACATTATCTACATTCCTGAAAACGTTGATAATTCTATATATCATTCATGTTTTTTGCTGTTCAGATTTCAACATATTTTATATGATACATTATTTGTGCTATTGCAATTTCGCATTGACTTAGATTTCTGGTTACAATTTGCATTTCGTTTCATCCTACGCGCACTTCATTAATTGCTGTTTTATCAATACAATTTTTTTTGTTTGATGATCCAGGTTGAATCCCAATGCATCCACAAAGTGAATATCCTTCTCATTCTACTTTTAATTTATTTACCCCTTGTTTATCGCAAATATCAACAGTGGGCTTTAGTCGATTTTTCAATAGAAAACACTTTCAACAACAGTATACAAAATGTTATTTTTACTAACACGTGGTGAAATTTGTCAACTTGCTTTACTCCACATGTAAAATTTTTTTAACACACAAACAATCTGCAACAAGCCAAAAGAAATTGTAACTTCCAATTTTCAACACTAACGAATCCAGAAACATGTTCATCAAATTTCGAAAATGAGAAATACTTCTATTTGCTGTGGGTGTATGTATGCATATAAATTCCAAGCCTGCGGCCCCGCTTCTAGCCTTAATTTTCAATGTAGATTACAGTTGTAAAGATTTTGTACCTTATATTTTGTTTAAAAAATGTTTGGATTTTTTGTAGATACAAATTTATACTCATAGATGAGTTTAATGTATTCGATATAATGAATTATAAATATTAAAAATTTACTATCCAGCAATTGATTACACTAAATTTAATTATATAGTTATGTTATTAATCTAAAAGCACCACACTACGTTAATGTGTGGTTTGATTATATTTTGACGCTTTTAAAATTCATCACCGAAATAATATTTCTTCTTTTTAACACATATGAATTTACAAAAACTTAACACTTTGTGTTTGCAACAAAGACTTTGATATGAGGACGTTTTATATGTTGTGTTGGCGGTTGTCTTTGCAGCACAGATCTTTCTTGTGATTTCGGGACATGTGCTAAACGAACAACTTCTATGTAGGTATATTTCACATTTATAATTTTACTCAGGCCTTTGACGAACTTCTACACCGTTTACAACTTAAGTTGGCCCACAATTTTCTTAGCGATTCTTTAAAGGCATTTCGAAATCTCACATTCACGGCTGAGTATATAACCGGATTCAGCATACTGTTAACGTATCCCAAAAGGATTGCGTATTTGAGAACTTCTGGTGGAAGTGTACAGTCGCATATCCAGTAGACGATAAATTGTGTAAATATCGGCATCCAACACATCATGAAACATCCCATTACTAAGGATAGTTGTATTGCCGCCTAAAAGTATGTCAATATATTTTCAAGTTTTTATATTAGAATTAAGTTATTTTATGCTGCTTTTCAATAGATGCGGAAAGCCGTTTCACATGCATTTAATTCGTTCACATATTGACCATTTAAAAAGATTAGCGTCGTGAAAGGTAAACTGTGTTACAGTTAGAGTTCACTGTGTACCGGCACCCTTTCATTTCAATTTTAATCATTGTGCAAGCTTTCGGAAAAACAATGCATTACTTAACCGTGTAAGACTTAGATTCCCGACATTTACTGTACGTAATTTTTGAAAACTCTTCATTGAATAAATTGATGAGTGAACTTCCTTTTGTTGATAATCTTTAATACCTATTGATTTCTCAGCGTACCGTGTTCCTATTGTATTTCTGAAGGTCTACTAGAAATAATCAAGTCATTAGAATTTTGTACATTGACGTTTATAGATTTTCATTTTCAATAGTTCAATTTTAGAAAACTACATAAACCAATTTTGTGGAAATTATATTATAGGACTATTACTGCCTCTTAATAAATTTACTGTAGTACATATATATCCATACGCCCATTGCTTATTTTGTATGAAAAAAAATGTCATAAATTTTTAAATTTTGAGAGTAAATTTAAAGTTAGGTATTTGAATTCATCATGCAAAGTTTAATATGAATGACATTATTTAAGAGCTTAGTTATCATAGCTGTTTATTGATGCTTGTACTAGTTTGCAAACTAATGTTGCAATACCTGAAACTAGCAATGATTTCTTACAATGCGGTTTGCATATTTTGAGATAAAAACAATATCATTGTAAGTTATATACAATTGCATTTCAAATGTATTTTTATTTCATTGTAAGATGATAAAAGGTTGTCTCTTTATTACGATTGTGCTTTTTGAGAAACCTGTTATGTCAATTTATATATAGAACGGAAATTAGTAAAAAAAAGTCAAAATGCTCCGCAATAGTCAAAATGTCTTCTGGTATTAAAATATTTTACTAACAGCAAGTAGCCAAAGCAGGTGAACATTTTCTAATTTGGTTTTATTCCCTGTCTGTGGGGAGTCGCGGGGTTCTGCATAAAATTGTAAATGTTTTTTTTGGATTGTAAAATTTAGCGTTATAATTCAGTAATAAAAAAGCTCACTATTTGTAATTCGTAAATACTGTATATAGTCTCCATATTGTCGTGTACTTAATGAGGGCTTTCATAATCTAACACCTATAACATGTGGAAAGTGAAACATGAAACTTCTGTTCACGCATAAAAACAATAAGAATAACCAGTCTAAGTTAGATTGAAAATACAACGCTTTCTAGTTCTATTCGTTTACTTTCATTTATCAAGAAGACGAACTTTTGCATTTTTTGCTTGCAAACGGTGTAAAGCATTGTTTGTTTAATACAAATACTTTTCAATATTTGTCAAGTGGAGAAATCAGATCACGATGCACACACTTCTTGCGCACCAATTAAATGTATTTCCTCATTCCCTAAACCTGGGTTAGACATTGTTCTTTAACGCCAGTTTTCCTATTTTAACTAAATTTGTCAATATGGCAATTCATGCGAACAAGATATGCAGAATTCCTTAAAAACTTTAGATGATGGAAACATGTTTTTCTGTTGTTGGGAAGAGTTTGATATTGAAACGAGAACAGTGAGTAGACATTACCTTTGGATTGCATTGTTCTGCAGTTGGAAAACTGCCGGTGGTAAAACTGAAGAAAATTTATTGGTGGATTTTTTGAAGCACTTGGTATGCTGGGATTTTGAATGCGGATGTGATGTGTTGTTTCATTAAACGGCATTTGGATAATTTGTTCAGAAAAAGCCAAAACTTAGCAAGGATTTACCTATTTGTGATTGTGTACATTCTTTTATGCAGCTTCTTATTGGTGATAATTTATCCAATCATTTATTGAAGCCCCATGACGTTTCCTTTTTCTTGTCAGCTAAAAAAAGGAAGACAATTCCGGAAATTACAGAAAAGCAACGCTGGTGATCTGTGCTGTTTCAAGGAAATATTTCCAGTAATATTATCTCAGCTTTGAAGTTAGAACAAAAATAATTTGAATTCGTGTTTTGGTGACACTGGTGTATTACTCGCAATGTAGAGGATTCCCTGCGAATGGTGTGGCTGTCTTTCCGTAACACGAAGTTCAGATGAAATACTGCTGAGGTGGCTTAAAGAACAAGGTACGCATCCAACAATAGAAATCCAGGAGTCGTGGAACGAAGGTCTCTTCTGGGGTAGCTCTGCCTCCCTATCATTTTTCAAGGCCTTAAATATCAACTGAATTCAATACAGCCTCTGTTTTGAGCAGCATAAAAAACTTTTGCGTGTGTGCAGTGATCCAATAACTTTTATTTTTTGTGCACTATTTTCGAGAAGCCTTACAAGTGTGTTCATGATACGATAATTCTAGTTTCTTTGATACTGTTGGAACATTTATACTTATGAAAATAGGGAAATGTGAGTTTTATGAGAAGAAATAACAAAGACTCATGATAATGGAATCAGAGTTAATCTTCAAATTTGTCCCCATTAATTAGTAGACAGTATTTATTTCTTTATAAACCAGCATTTGCATATTAAAAGTTTCCAAAACTACCACATGATAGGTAAACTTGAGACATGAAGCAGGAATTCTGAAATGTAAGTGATGGGGTCAGTAGGCATACTAACAAGTTATAATGTTCGTTATGCGAGATGTAAATGACACTAGCTCATACGTTGCAAAAATTGCGCAAATTCAGGCGAACCATCTGATGAATTGCTTAAGGCATAAATGAAAATTACTGATATTATTTGAAATATTAGAAATTACAACATTACTGCAATCATGTAAGTGATAAATTACTAAGAGCTTACCGATTATCTTAGATGGAAATCTACATAGTGCAAGTTATCCCATTTTTACGAATTGAAGATTGTCTCAAATTTATGCAAATAAATTTCCGGAATTAATTTTCCTTTTGACAGTCTTTGAAACAGTGAATTGCAAGAGTACTTTAAACAGGGATATAAAATCCTCAAAAAATCATGTGCAAGCACAGTCCATTTTATATTATATATTTATTTTAGGCAAAATAATTTTAACTAAAAATAGGTCAAAATATACTTTAGTATTAATATCACCTTTAAATTTTTTAATTTCAAATTACATTTATGTTGCAACTATGCAATGGAATAATTAAAATTTTGCAGTTTGTGACATTCTTTATTTTTGTTTCACCTTATTTTTATTAATGGGTTATATGTGAAGTAAAAATATACCTTGCGGTTGCTTTCACCGCCCTCGTCTCTACTTTTCTTTTTGGAAATTGTAAATTTTCTCCTTTTCGCTTTTGCATTCTGTTCGTTGTTTGAGTTTGTTTGTTCCGAGCTCTTGATGATAGCTTTGATTCTAACAGTCACATCAAGGCAGCTAGTTTTCTCATTGACGCTGCACTCGATATCGACGTCGCTGTCAATTTTGCTATTTACTTCAAACGAGTGCGTTCCCATGTCCTTTTGTTTCTGTTCCTAAAAATTCATTCATCTTATTTATTAATAAACCATGGATAATCCATATCGTTATTGTTTGGTATTCAAGTTTACATAAATAATCTCGTGAACTGATTTCATAATCTGCATATTTTCTAAACCCACTGACTTCACATTTATTAATTCAACGTATCTTATTTTGCTTACTCGCTAATTTAATTTTTTGCGATAGCTGTATACCTTAAATTTGTTTATAGTCCCAATGTATAAAAGCATTTTAAATTTTTAATCGGACAATACATTGCTGGATTGTAACCAATTTATTTGGCATATTCTGTTTTAGATATCGACCCATTTTCTCAATGACTTATTACAATTCTTCATGCGTTCTGCAGCCACTGGGGATTTTACAGAACCTATTTATTTTGTAATTGTTTCTGTAATGATAATTATAACAAACTTGAGGTAAAACAATATTTAAAAGCATACTAATTCTGAACTTTCTTCCGGTAGCGTTTTTTGACGTGAGGCTTTTTTGCGGCAGCCACCGTTGATTTGAATTGAACTTGAAAAGTACTTTCTTTCTCTTTTTGTAACGGTTTGCGTCAGATCGTCGGAGCTTTTCGCTTTTATAAGCTTTACAGATTTCTGCTGGATTTTATTTTTTTCTTTCGATGAAACAATTTTAACGAATTCTTGGGAAGCTGATCGCTCTCTAAAATATCCCGCTTTCTATTGACAATACTTTTTTGATATCTATCAAACATACATTACCAATTAAAAAGCAATACAAATGTAATTTCAAACTTTCGTTTGCTGACTTTAGTAACCAAAGAATGTTTCAATCCCCCTTAAGTTTTGAACCGTTTATGGGTTCTTGAATTACAATAATTTATTTTCGAAGTTGAAACTGTTTAATGTTGAGGAACTTTTTGTAGGAACTCTAATGAGTCCTTCTTTAAATTTTCATAAAGACGTTTCGGAATTGAAATTAATAAAATTATCAATAAGCTTTAAGTTGTTGACGCATTTGCGTGCTAAGTGCTCTTCTGCATTTTAAATGACGTCAGAGTCGTCTATCAAGAAATTATAATGATGCGTAATTCTTTAATCAATCGGTGAAATCATCGGTAAAACTATTGTAACTATCGCTATTTGATGAAAGAAAATTCTGTCTTGCTTGACTTATTAAATTTTAATAAGTTACTTTGAGCTTTTTCAAATATAATTCGAATTCTCAAACTTGCAAACCAAACTTTGGACCAGCTCCAAATTATAGCAAAATATAAAGCGCAAGTGCCAAGCTTTGATTTTGAAATTTACTAAATTTTTTATCAAAGTTTCATAGAATGGCACAAGTTGTTTCAATGTGGATAGTAAAATTGCTTTATTAGATTTTTTAATGGACTTCAATTAAATAATCTGTCTATATTTTTTACTATGTATTTGAGAAAATATTTTTATGAAACAAATTGTTTTTAATGACACGATGTACTTAAAATGAATTTTTAAATAAGCCCAAAACAATTTAAGAATGCATACAAGAAGTCGGCTGCTTTTGTACACGTAATGAATTTCAGGTTTTTATTCAGAATGTCTATGGATATATAATATGGTCATAAGATTACTTCAATGTTGCATCTCTTGACTTTTTGTGCGATACACTTGTCAAATACATATCTCAGTTGAAAGTAAAAACTAAATGTGAGAAATGCCAAACTTTGCAGGTTTTCAAGTTCCAAAAGTTCAAATCAAACTTTGGTTTTAATACTAATGAAATTAACGTTTGAAGTTTCTTCTAATTTCAAAAATAATTGTCTTTCAAACTTTGAAAGGTCTGCTTTCATATGCTTTATTGTTGATGAGTTTAAATTCTTTCACGTAATGATCAGTGGAACCAAACGTATTCTATCGGTTGCGCTCTAAGTTAATGTTCGTTGTGAAATATGCAGACGCTTTAGTTTACAAAATATTGAAGGCCCTTCCAATGTACATGTCGTCTTTTTAAAAAGCTAGTGTTTTGTATGCTTGCATTGTTAAATAGTAGTAGTTAGTTAGTAAAACTAACTGCATTCGATCAGAGAACTATGACTGAAAGTTTCCAAAAACTTATGAAATTTAAATGCGTATATTTCCTTTTCCAACAGAATATTCTCTATGAAATAGGTACAAAATTGTTTTCTTACTTGATTGAAGTAGTTGTTTACTAATATTACCAGTGATTGAAAGCGTTGTTGTTAAATATTTTCACGTTGTGCAATTTGCTGGGAATCAAAGCAATTCCCATTTATTTTTAGTATTAATTTCGTTTAATTGTAGTGTTCTGTGATTGTGTTTGCCCTGGTTTTTAAAACTCGAATGAGTGTAGGCAGCTTTTCAGCTAAAGCAATTGTGATGAGATGTTTGACATTTTTAACTTTGACTTTCGAAAGAAATTTTCACCGTAGGCGTAATAAAGTATACAGTAAATTATTAGCAAATGGATGGATAATTTTAGTAAATGCTTCTGGCTTGTCTAGGCATAAACGATTTCATTAAAAGTTGACGTATTTAATTTATTTTTGACGTTTTGTCCATTATTTGAAATTTAATTATTTTTATTTAATTAAAATAAGTTTAAATCGCCAAAAGTTGGCAGACAGTTAAATAATTGTTCAATTAACAGAGTGCTGTGTCCTCAACCAACGAAGGCATTTTATTATTACTTGCAGGATTCTGTGGGGAAGCTTGCAGTTTTCATCTGTGTATGCAACCACGGAAAATTTTAAAATGTGTACTCATTAAGGTAAACTATAGTCATGGGTACAGTTAGAAGCAGGTCACCGCAACCTGACACGCGGGTAAGGTCAAAAAATTAGACGGTTAGGGTTGCTGGTCACATTCAGACTGGTTGGGTAGCGGGTTATTTATAATCATTATGGTGGAGGAACATTATCAGATTTAAAGAAAATTTAATAAGCCAAGCATTTCAATCCTTGGCATTGTTAACCTTAAACAGTATGGCATCCTTTTTAAAGGACAAACCATTTTTCCAGTCACAAAGAATTTTCTCCAAGTCTATTAGCAAACTTGAAAATCTTGGGGTCTGGGCACGTGACTGTTACTTGATATGTGCGATATTCTAAACCCAATGAGGCAAAGACGACTCGGACAATGATAAAATTGAAACAGACATTGTAGACACGTTTGAATAGTTTAGTGATTACGCGATATTGAAATATAAAATTTTGCAACAAGTACGTTGTTTCCTTATTTTACTCGAGTGAAACAACGCGATTTCTTAAGATTTTTTAAGCAACGTAAACTACATTGGGACGAACTATGGTTTCACTTATAAATTTATCTGCACCTGCCCAACTCATATGTTAAATTTATGTAAATCCCCGTTAATCTTTTCGAATATTTTGGGCCTCTAGATTAATAAAATCTTATAATTATTAAAATTTGTCAAAAACAAGCACTAAATGACTGCTATTATATTTAAAATTTATAATTTTGATGCTTATAAATGTTTTTAACATCTGTGACAAAATTTATGGTATTTATCAAAAAAATGTTAAATATAAAATTAAGAATTTGAAATGTTCAGATGATTTTTGTGGAAAAAAAACTTAATGAAAAATTCAATTAAGACTACCCTCTGGATGAGTCTACCCTTTTCTGAAATATTGCTTCAGCCCCTACTGGTAATTTTAGCGAGTTACGCCATTAGAAAGAGAATATAAAGCCGTATTTGTGCGTTCAAGATATATTAGGAAAAGATTTGTAAGCCAAAATAGAGCAGCGGTGTGATTTTTTCGGTGCCATTATAATTGTATTATAATGGATGTTCATAAGAATAAATGACATTTAATAAACTCAAATATTATCTAAGTAAGCACACTACAATTAGCGGAACTATTTGTTTAGCGTCATGGCCTCTGTTAAAGACAAAATGGCGCTATAGCTAATATAACCTTATGTAGAAGGACACCTTTTATTCCTCAATGTTATTTGATGTGCTCCATGAAGACATATGAGAATAATGACGATTTGCTGTTGGAAAATGCCTAGTCAGCAAGAGTGTACAATTAGCATTCCTAATTCAAATACAAGTGATCAATTGTAAAAACTGATTAATGCGTTTGTTTTCTGACACTGCTTATAGGGCTACAGTAATTTTATCTGTGAAATGAGGCCTGTTTAAAGTGTCATATAGACCCTTAACAAACTCCAACATTATCATATTGTTTAAATTCATTCATTTTTCTAATATGTGTTTATTCTGAAATTAGCCGCTTACAACGTGAATTTTTTCTTTCTATAATTTATACAATTGCATCCAAAAATATAATAATTATTTGTACCAAAATCTTTATTTCTATTTTGAGAGCCATTAATAACGATTGCTCTTTTTGTCCTGATTCCGTGTGCTTTTTCGTTTTTTTACATTTTTTGCTGACATGGTATACACATGGTTGATTTATTTGTCAATGTAGCTTTATGAGGGTTCGTACCATCCTGATTGTTGGTCAATTTGTCAAAGTAAATTCACTGCTTTGGTGAAGAGAGTCGCGAAACGAAAACAACACAGAATTCCACTTTTAAGCCCATTGAACTCATTTATGCTTTCATTTTATGTGAAATTACATAATTTGTATATAAAAGTAAAAAAATGAAAAACCAATATATTAGTTTGTTTACTGAAGTCATCTTCGTTCTAATGCCCTGTTAAAAAAGGAATTTTGATACCTTTTAAATTTTTTACTTTTTTACTGTCAAAATAGAAAATTAATAATATTGTAGACAGTAAGTATGGAGTTTTTATCAATTCGTGCCTATCCTTCTTTCAGGTTTTTTGAAGTTTTAGTAATTAATGAAAACTGACACTTCAATCAGCCAAAGGAACAATATATTATCTTCATCATTTTAAAAAAAGTAGATAGACTTCAACGCTTTTTTAACTGGATCATGCTAGAAGAGAGCTTTAACAGTTCTTTAAGAAAATTTTAGGAATCATATCATACTACCTCCCACTTACTCAAACTTGAGGAACTCATAGCGATTGAAAAAGAGAACTTGGTTTATATTTATACTATTCATATATCATAAAGAATGACCCTTTAAGAACGACTACATAAAATGTATCATCGTGAATTACTATGTTGCTATTTTCCATATACAATATACACCGAAACGATTTCTATTAAAATATGAGCTTCGTTTGTAAGGCCTTCCTTCTAATGAACTTTTGAACAGCTCTGCAACTCTTTTGAGATGAAATGGTTTCCTGATGCTATAGTTTTGAACAATTATTTTCACTGATCTTGAATTTATTAGCATCTCTAATGTAACTGAAAGGCTTAAGCCTCGTTTACACTGGTTCAACTTGAGGAATGTGTCAAGCGAATTCAACAGCCCATGGTCGCGTTTGCATTTGTTCCTAGTGACGAATTCTTTTGACGATTTCAATAAATCCCAAATGTAAACCTCCACAAAATTGAAAGCGAAAGCGCACGGAAGAAAGGAACAGAATGTATTTTCTATCTATTTTGTGTTCAACTTTCTCCTTTTCGCTATTGAATTCCTCAAACGAATTAAAATTTCTATTTTTCTTTCATACTAATAGGCAAAAAACGTCTAAATTTTAGAATTACTTTAAAATTTATGAACTACAAGTGGTTCAACATACAGAATATTCATCAATATTCAGATTTCTTAAATTTCATTTTTGTACATGAAAAATTTTAATTGAATAATCGGAATATACATATACACATTTACATGATTTACGCAAATGAAATTATAAATTTTGAGCCGATATCTTTCAAATATATTATTTTGTTGACCTGTACTTGAGCTAGGCCAAACTAAAGAAATACATAACTGCAGATTCATATTGCAAACATTTAAAAATTATTCCTAAAGAACGGACATCTATGATATTATATATAAAGATGAGATTGTTTTATGGGATCATACAAACACATTCTATCTTATTAGAATTTCAAATTGAATATTCTATGGTTGTTGTAATACCAGTGAAAATATTCAAATAATATTGATACTCAATTATTTGTAATTGAGTGTAGGGATAAGTGTTCCGTGAAAGACCCTTCTCAGAAATACTTCAAATTTCTTGATATTTTAATTGACATGTTGGGTTCTTGTGATTAGGATTTAGATAATTTGTTTCTCCAGTGTGGCCAAGATAGAAATTCAAGCAGTAAACTACTTTTTTATAAATTTTATTAACCGCATTGTTTGCATGTTTAGTGCTACTATGTGCCATCTTTTTGTGGAATTCTTAGCTACGGGCCTGTGCACATGTACATATTGACAGGGGTGGATACAGCGGGGGCCCTGGCCCCCTCTAAAATAAGAAAAATTTACTAAAATTGCACAATAATAATTACAAACGAAAATTCGTTAGTACTGTAAAATGGGGTGAATAAGAACAGTCTTTTATGAGATGTGGTATATGTAAAATGTATTTCATTCAGATGTTCGACTATAATGTATTCTATAAATCTTGAGATTACATTTCAATAAAAATATTTAGTAGTCAGAATTTTTTAAGATTTTAAATATATTCCTATTGAATGAGGGAGAATAAGAACGCATGTGATTTTATTATATATATTTCTTGAAGTCGGTGCATAGTGATGAATTTTAAAAATTGAAAAATTCAATTCTTTGTTGCCTTCTAGCACCTTGGACCTCCTTTAAAATTTTTTTCTGTATCCGCCGCTGCATATTGATGTATTTGCAAAAAAATTTTGTGGGAAATATAAACTTACTAATTTCTTGCACTCTACAATTCCAATAAATTTGTCATTTAAAAAAGTTTCTTGAATATGCAAACTAATCGCAATAAGCCGTAACTAAATGAGGCCTACGCATGGTGATAAAGTTCCGTTCATCCTTAAATAGTGGAGACCCTTTTCACTAGAGCCAGAAGCTAAATGCTGTTATATTTGTTCGGCTGGTGAACACGACTTTTGGTCGCCGTCGGCGTTTAAAAATTATATTTTCAAAGTGTGCTGAATAGAATGAGCAAGCTTTTAGAAAATACGGGGGAATTTTCATTAAAATATTCATCACACTAAAAGATTTATGAATACGTCACTTGAAAGCTAAAGAGAATATGTGTGGGTAGCGCTATATTACGTGAATATTTTCTGGCGTGTCATGTCGTTGAAAATTTTGATGACGTCAGGCTCAGGCTCTGCCTAATAGTTTGTAACCATAATCAGTTCATAACTAACGAGTTTGTTAGCTAGGTATAATTTTCTACTCTCATACAGATTTCTACAAGTAGGATGTTTAGTATTCGTATATTTGAAAAGGAGCTATGTACGAGGTTAATTTCAGGTCAACCTCTTACTTATAATTTATCTAACATGTTTAATTTTTATTTTTTCGCATATTTTAATTTTTCGCGCATCAATTACCTTAAAGTGCTGTGTAATTTCAATTATACTTTACTACGCCGAAGTGTATTCCTTTCTCTTTTCGAAAGGCTTTTAGAAAAATACAAAAATGAGGAATACGTGGCTTTGACGCATGAAAGTGAAATAATGAGCATTGCATACAGGCAGTGTGATGATGTTTAAAGCAAATGATGATAAAACTGTGTTTTAAGCATATTCTTTGCAACATTTTTTAATTTTTTTTTCAAATCCGTATAGAATTTTATAGAAAGACTGGGAAGTAATTTTTCGGATTCATCAATTCGGACTTCGTAACCGACTTTTTACCGACAAAGTAGCAAAACTTTGTTTCGATGTATGAAAAATTAGTGTTGATAAGTTATCATAATTCAATGTTTGCTTCTATGTGTTTCCAGAAAAATCTTAATACCTTAAAATGGTTTTATCTAAAATATTTAAAATGTTTTAAATTGTTGCATCTACTAAGTCCAGTTTCAATTTATAAGCCGAATGATATTCTCTGATCAGTTAAGCAAAAGCGTTTAATAGTATTATCTTTATGAACGTTATTCATCTATCTAATTCGAAATTATACCATCAATGATCAGAAATATTTTGGTAAAATTTTGTAATTTATCAAATGAATTAGATAAATTTGAAAATGAATTTTTATTCCAATCCCAATTGTTAATTTATACATATTTGCTGATGATTTTTTTAAAGTAAATTGTCTACCTTCTAATTTGAGGGTGTTGTATGGAAACTTTATCTTCATCGGTGGACATTGTAGCCTGCTTAGTGAAATGTGAATTGCCGCCGCCTGATTGCATTTCTCGGCTCTGAGGGGATTTTTGGCTGCGTTTTCTTCCTAGCGCTGGATTCTGGGAACTTTTTTTGATGACGTTGAATATGCGTATGTTTGCGATACACATAATTGTAAATGGCAAGTAAAATACGACGGTAGCCGTCGCTAAGTTGAAACGAAGGTCCATTTGAAACGCTAATTTACACGATTGAATGAACACCTAAAATAATCTTCAATGATTTTCTACAACTTACAGTTCATTTCATTTTAAAAGAGATATAAAATCTGTAAGTAAGGAAGTTCATGTTTTTGTTCATAATTTGAAGAAAGATTTAAATTTATTCACCTAATTCAAAATTCACAGTTTATTAAGAGCTCTCCGAATCCGATTTTGTATTTAAATCGAATTCGAATATTTAGGCGAAAGATTCGGCATTCCGAATTAAAATCTAGCGCACTCGCGGTAAGAAATTTAAGATATTTTGAATAAGGGTCATATTATTATTTACTCACGCAAATGATGCGATTTACGTAATTTATCGCAAAAATAGGTTAATTGTCATTGTTAGGAAACACATTCGAGTACGTAACCATTTCAGTCTTAGGGTTAGGGTTCAAGTAGAAATGCCATAGTTTTTGAATAACAATACAATATTCCACTTATTAAGTTTATTTACAACTGAATTTTATGGCTTTATCTTACACCCATGCTAAAGACTAGGCTCTACAGTATTGCGGGATATTAAAACCAATAAAGGACCGAATAAAATCAGTCACGATGTTAAATATTCTAATTTTGATGTAGTTTGGAGTTTAAGGTAATTGGAATTGTCCTCTGAAGACATTTTTTCATTATTATGATGCGGGACTATTCCTTGTGGTTGATTGACGCAAGTGATCAATGGCTTTACAGCAAATTTTTCAATAAAGTTGGCTGCCGTCGTCTGGTTTTACTCGGCATTAGACTCGGTCAACTGAAACTTGTCGAATTTGCGCGATTTACGACGCCATTCGCTCTTCGCGTAGAGCCAACTAATAATGTCTAAATAGCTTGAATTCCTTTATATATGTTGACTAAGAAGGATTATCGCTATTTATTCGAATGCATATTAAATACATTTCTTTTCACTTAGAGCATTAGAAATCTATTGGCATCGATATTTTACTTTCACTGCAGAAATTGGTAATAAACAGGCGGTTAGTTCTGTATCGTAACGATAGTTCAACGGTATAGACGTAGGCTTATGCATTAGGTTTTGATAAAAAAATATCAAGAAAGGAAGGACGGCTCGATTATCATTTGATGTGAGTTAATGCAAAGAGTGTGTAGTCAATCAAGGCCATTCTGGTTATCAACTTATGCATATAATTATGCTACGGACCCAAATAGTTACTCTTGATTCATTTAACGCACTCATTTTCTGGCGGCATTATTTCATATTGATACTTCACCTTTTCTGAAATTTGGTTGTCGGTTTCTACGAGTTTCGTCCACCAAAAAGCTGGAATTGACACCCATAGTATTGCGAAAGTCCAGGCACAGGCTATTTTCTGAAGAGCCCTTCGTTTGGTGCGAGTATGCAGATATCGCAAAGGCTGAGTTACTGACCAATAACGATCAAGGCACAGTATGAGCAAGTGTAGAATAGAAGACAGACAGCAACTGTAATCAACAATTACCCACAAATAGCAGGCAGCAGTGCCAAAATGCCACACTTCTAAACATTGTTGTTTGTTTCAATATGGTTTTTAAATGAATCTTTGTTAAATATATTACGAAATATTGAATATCAAAATTTTGTTATCAACGTTTTTTTACTATTCACTAATTTTTAACATTACTTAATGAATCAGAACAATGATGACGTCAATTAAGTTTTCTTGAAGGGAATGGTAATTTTGACGAAATTTAAGGATTCATTAACATGCGATTTATTTCATATATAAATTCCGAGTCGCACATATAATATAAATTCATTTGTATAGTATATAAATATATATATATATATATATATATATGTATTGCTACATCATTTATAAGTGAATTATCTCAATTGAAAATAGAGATTGAAGTACAATAAATTATTTAAAATAGTGACGAAGTTGTCCGACACTTATGCCCCTGTTTTTCTACTTTCGAGACTATTTTGTCATTAATTGACAAGTATTTTATCTAATGGTATTTGATTTGAAGAAACTCGGTGCGGCGTTTCTTGTTTGCAAAAACTATCTAAGCATTATTTGAAATGGAGGATGTTTTAGGTGGATATTGTGATAAAAAAATACTTTTTAGTGGTTTTGACAAGGAAAAAACCATTTTTTTTCAAAAATTTTTGCTTAACTTTGAATAAAAGTTGTCTTGAAAAGACTAACCCATATGTGTATCCCTTAAATTTTTGTGGAGAGCCTTATACATCTTTTTTGCAAAAAATGATTAGATTTTGTTCCATTTGCAAATAAATATAGTTTTTCTAATAATTTCATATGGTTTTTGCACATTATTACAATAATAGACTTAAGGAGGCACACACAGAGTGAATTTTGAAAACAGTTTTGATCGTATTTTATTAGGAGATAATTTAAATCAGATCACTTAGGATTCCACATACGAATATTGTTTTCGCTACTCCATTAAATATCTATCTACACATGAGAGAACTTCAGGTGATTCTGACTGCAATTTTAAAAAAAATCATTGCAATTAGTATACTTTAAAATGTCAATTATTGTAATATATTGTACATACATACAAAATGTAGTGATTGTTTAGGAAGCACTGATAAGATGGTAATCCGGTCCTTGAGCATAGTTAAATATCAATTGAATAATTTATCCAGTGTTTACACTTGCAGAATGACTATTTAGATTAGAAGAATGATGAAAAAAGAAAAATCAAACATCTCTTTTATTTTTATTGAGCAAAATCTTTTACTTTCAAGGGTTACAGCAGTATTGACACTTTTGAGAAGCTCAATTGCCCATAATTTTGATTTTATTAGCTTTCGCAATGGATATTCCTAATATAAGAAGAATTATAATTCATTGATGAACTTTAAGCTAAGCTTTACTAATCCTATAAGAGGAATAAGTTAGGTGTGTAAAAAATTCCTCACTGTGTAAACGATGGCATTCCCATTGGAGAGAAAGTAGTTTCTTAATATAAATTGCCTTTTATTTAAAGTTTTAAATCTTTTTTTTAAATTTGTTGGTGTTTTTCAATATGGGATTGCTTTGTCCGCTGTTTCAATATTTAATTATGTTCGCCAATGCGGTTATGATTATTAATTAAACCCCTAACTTAAAGCTTATCGACGAATTTATATTTAATTTTCTACACAAACGTGTCTCATTCCAAGAAAAAACTCCTTGAGTTTCAGACTGATCAAATATCTTATTACGTCCATTGATTTTTATTAAAAAGGGGGGGATACATGTTGGATGGTGGGAGTATATATGCTGTGATTGGGCTTGTTGTTTATGCTACACGACAATCGCTGCACTGTGCATTTTCGGTTTTGTACCTAGATAAGAGCACCACGACTTTTAGTTAGTGTTCTACCTACAAGAACTCGTGTCACAAAATTGAAATCAGAACCTGTTTCTTTGGATTTTTAGGTTACATTTACTTATATCATATTGTAGTATTTCAGTGCGCACTAATAATATCAAGTAATATTTACATGTTTCAATGCGAATGATTCGTTAGTAATATTTCCTATCTCATTTGTGCAAATATGTGTTCTGCTTGGTGAAATCCGATGCTCTATACGCATTTTCCCGGAATTTAACAAAATCAGAGTTGAAACCAGTGAATTAAAGAATGCGTTTTTTATTTTCTTCTGTATTATTCAAAACGTACTTTGAGTGAAGCCATATGCTTTTAATTCTGATACAAAAATGTCAAATTTCGTAGAATTAAAAGCTTTTCTCAAGTCAAG
>CABFPE010000126.1:784933-809955 GCA_900660155.1 Hofstenia miamia | reverse complement strand
AAGTGGTGGAAGAACTGTGGAGATATGAAAGCAATTCAAGGCTGACGTTATCTCATCTGGAACAACAGCTGGTCAAGTGCCAACAGGAGTAACTGCAAGCTGATTCAAGGGCAAAGCAGTAGAAAATATCAGCACAGATTCACAGCCTTTGGACTGTGAATTGAGCACCAGTAAACTACCATTAAGGATGACTCAGCTAGACGCCTCCTCAGAAACAACATCAGAAAGAACGGTGAGATCAAAAGAAAGAGAAAAACAAATGTCAAAAATAGATGGGGAAACCTTACATCCTTATTTCATGGGAACTTCAAAGATGCGCTATAATGCATTTGCAAACTCCAGAAACAAAAATCCACATACGAAAAGTCACGAGAGTTGAAGGGAAATTCTTACCAATCATGCTTGACGCCAATAACAGGCCAAAACTAAATGTCATTATCAGTTATCCACAAGAGATGAACAAAACATTAGAGAGGCCATACATGCACAGTACAGTGCATGTTGTATTTGATGACACATTTACACTGGATACAACACAAGCAATAATGGCATACAAAGACAAAATCACTGAGATAGCGGAAATAAACATGGATGCAGAAAACAAAGACGTTAGAAAAGAAAGTGGACGACACAACAAGAATGGCAAGAGTACAAAATGTCAGAGTCATACTAATAACAATAACAACACAGGATGATATCCCGAGCACTTAGAAAACGCATGCCTTTTAGGTGAAAACATCTTCCCATGGGAGAAAAAAATAAGAACACAATAATCCCAGAACTAATATGTCTCGACTTACAGATAGATTATTGGGCACAGATCTACCGAATCATGGTAGACCCATGCATTGCAATTGATCTTTACAGGCAAACAAAAATGATAGAGATGACAACAGATATAGAAGGAATTGAAAAAGCAAACACATTTTTTATAAAATGCAGCCTTACGCAACAACAGGATCATTTACAACAAATCCAAATTTGGAGGAATATGAAGTTGCAACAAAAAGTAGAGGAAGGCTGGCCAGAGATAAAAATCGATGCACCATCACGAAAGTTCCACAAATCAGTAGAAATGGCACTGACAGAAGTAAACAGAGCCTATGAATTGAACATGAAAAAAGATTTTAAATAATTGTTATTTGAAGAAAAGAATGCACCAGAAATACGCTATAGAACTGTGGCGTTGATATTAGCCATATTTACAACAGAGGATGTGGAAATAAAACTCCTGATCTCGTGACAAACTCATCACAAACTAACAAAATCAAAGAAATACGAAATTGCAATATCCCCGATCAACACACAAATGAAGAACTGGCTATTAAAAGGTCACACTGGAAAACTGGAGTCACCGAATCAAGCAGAGAAGCCAGTGCAAGTGATGGAAAAAATACTGAGTAGAATAATAATGCAAGAAAATCCGTTGGGGAAGATGTCATCAATAAGCATCGCAAATATGACGGGGATATGCCCCAGCAAAATCATGATATTTGATGAGCCAATGAGGAAATACATGTGGGGAGCAACATCTGAGACACAGATGAAGCAACTCCAAAATCAGCCATGGCTCACAATGAAGAAAATTATTAAGAGGAAACTTGCAAGCACAGCTGAAATCCGAAAAATGCTAACACAGAAAAACGTGCAGAATATACTAGACCATGAAATGAGACGCTATGAACAAGACAGTCCGCGGTGCACATTTACCAAGATCATTCAAAGCACTGAAATGATGAAAAGAGGAGGTATTACAGAACTGGTAGAAGTCTGTGAAATGGTTACGAAGTCCCAAGCAGAAATGTTAGAGGAGGAGCAACTATTAACATTGTCCAGATTACTACTATCCCCCAAAACACAACAGACAATCGATAGAATAAACATCAAAAATGGGGAGAAATTAGTCCAGCTAAGACAATAGAATGGATAGACACAGACGACGAGCATTTCCTGGTCAAAATTAAAATTACAAAAGAATCAAAAGATATAAAAGAAAGAAACTTTCAGAGCATTAGAGAACAACAAACAGTGGCAATGATGAAACTTATGTTCACCAAAGCATTCACACAAACAGAACTGGAAGAATTATTAAGACCATACAATCAACTGGCTATAGACATTGAATGCATCACTTCTAGAGTGGAAATTACTACGTGGAAGAACTACGATTAAAACTAAGTCAAAGGGGACTCACACAAGCATTCTGGGATACGATTTCTGAAGCAAAAATGAATTGCCCCACTACCATAGGTCTAGCCACAGCATCAACAACAGAAGGCTCGTACCAACACATAGAATGAGAAATAGAAACGAAACTCCTGATCTGTACACCACCAGAAACTGTAGTGATACCAATGGTCCTCCCACAGTGGAGATGACTGAAAGATGTCAAGGTTGCAAAGACATTCCTACATGAGTATAAATCATATGTAAACACTGAAAGAAAAGCAAAAGCTATAATTGAAAGAGATGACTATAAAAAATCAAAAGCAATATTGCTACAGAATGACAACAAAGAAAGGGTCTACATTTAAGGCACAATAATGCCAGACGAGCTTTACACACATAGAAAACCAATAAATGTACTACTGCAAGATCTTAGAAACGAAATCGAGGAGCAGAACCCAAGAGCTATAAGCTCATTCTCTGGAGTAAATGATATAGTCTGGACTGATATCTGGGAAAAGAGATACAGCTACTACAACATCATGAAGAAGTTCAAAATTGTTACAATGATGAGACTAAATAAAAACGATCCCAATATGATAACAGAAGAAGAGGTAAGAGATAACATCAGTTTTTTCTACATGGATGTGGCAAATACTCGAAGTTTAAGGAAAGTTTTCATGTTTTTCTATCCTGACAACCAAGTCAGAGAAGACATAGCACACATGAGTAGAGCTGATGCACAGATGACACTCATGATTGGCATTAAGGGAATACAACTATATCAGAAATATGACGACATCTTTTCACAGAAAATGAACAACCTAAGAGAAATAACACCAATAGCAGAAGACATCAGAGAGGCACGTTTCCTGAAATATGCAAACGTCATAATGACAGAAAGAGAGGCAGTTTTAAAGATGACAAAGCAAACGGAATTCGAGAAAACAACGTGGTCCAATCTGCAGGCAGAAACAATAATTCGAAAGGAATTACTATAAATACATTGAAACTTATTGTAAGAATTTGATAAAGAATTTTACTTAGAATTCTTATTTTTCATCTTATTAATGGTTTGATTATTTAATACAATGTCAAGCTAATATAGCAGTGTTTAGTAGTGGTCTGGATACATCACAGGGAATGATTCTAGGGTCCCTGTGCCAGATCATGAAAGTGCACTTATGTTAGGTGTAGGGGTTTTCTCTCGATTAGCTGACTAGCATTTCCTTTCTACATGTATCAGATAACTAACTGTCAACAAATGGTTGGATAACCAAACCCTAGGAATTATCTTAATATTATTTTAGATCTAAATTAATGACCTATAATTGACTGATAAAATGACCGTACATGTAGTAAGTTATAAATGTAGGTTAGGAAGTTGTTCAAATAGAATTTATTTAAATAAGCCAGTATATTTTGGTAAGGGCTACATGTAGTATTTAACAAACAACTAGTAACAGTCGAGTCTCCTACTATTAATAACATGTATATTCCTAGGGTTTGACTATCCAGTCGTTTCAAGCATTTATTATTTCGTACATGTATAGATCGATAGTCAGACTAGGCGAGAATCGAAAAACTCCTAACCGTAACGTAAGTGCAGTTTCGTGACTGGCACAAGGACCCTCCGAATCGATCCTGTGATGGGATCCAGCCACTACTAAACACAACTCGCCTAGCTGCACATTTTAGTAATTAATCAAACCAGATAAATGAAGATTAAGAAATAAAATAAACTCCGAAGAATTTATTGTTCATCAAAAATCTAGTTAATTTCAAAGCTATTTATTTAAAATTTCTAAAGTACCTGCCGATTTTGAATTTCAAATAATTCTTCTGCCAATATGGCTGTTCATATGTAAGCGTTATTTCGCTTCTAGCAATTTGTCAAATGTTACTTGATCGGCTAACAAGTTTCTCTTAATTTGCACAATATTGTAGCTTAGTTGCATCTTTACAAAATGAATAGAATCATAACTAAATTTTACACTAATATTTTTGATTGTATTTAATCACTATAATCATTCGACGTTAATTCTTCTTTAGTTGCAGCTATTATTTTGGGATGATGCTACATTATTCCTTCTTTGATTTTGTTTTGTTTATTTTTCAAAACTTTTGTGATGTAACATTGAAATGTTGCTGGTGTGTTGCATAGTCCAAACGCCATGTAAATCCACTCATATAGTACGTATCATGTTATGAATGCTGTTTTTTCTATGTCTCTTGGTTCCATTTGTACCTGCCAATAGGCTTTGCACAAGTCTATCACTGTGAAATATTTGTGCTTGCTTGCCTTGTAGAGTATGTCTTTGATTCTTGGTAATGGATAGGAGTCTTTTTCGTTATGTCATTTAGTTTTCCGAAATTGATGCACAATCTGTATTTTTTCCCTTGTTTGACGAATACTGTTGGTGCTGCGTACAGACTTTCACTTGGTCTTATTATTTTGTTGTTGATTAATTCATTTAGAATTCTATTGTATTCATCTTTTAATTGTTTGGGGACTCTCCCTACTGGTAGCTTTATTGGTTATCCGTTGTCATTACAATTTTGTGTGTTTCGCCAATCACTTGTCCAATGCTTATTTCACCAAAGTTAAAGATTTGACTATGTTTTCTTAATAGTTTCAATAATGCTTCTCTCTCGCTCTGATTTAAGTGTTCATAATCCTCTTCTTTTATGTCCGGTATTTTTTCTTCATCTTCAGTGTTCATCCACACGTCCTCTAGTTGACCTTGTGGATTACTAACCCCAATGGTTTCTTGTGCTTTCATCCACGCGCCCTCTAGTTGGCATTGTGGATTACTAATTCCATCATCTTCTATTGGTTTCCAGATCATTCTTATGCTAAATTTCACGTATTTTCCATAAATCTTCACTTTCTTTCAATTTATGATGACGTTTCTATTTGTGGAATTGAGTATTGGGATTTTACCTTCACCTCGTTTGATAGCACAGATGCTTGCTGGCATTGAGATTCATTTTGTGTTAATTCCTGATTGCTCGTATATCATTATCTCTGCTGTTATGTCTTTTTCACACTTAATAGTATGCATCTTCCAGTGGTAGGGTTGTAATTTGATATCTTCCATTAGTTCGAATAGCATATCTTCCTCTTATTGTTCCTCATTGATTTGGATTTCTTCTTCTTCAACTCTTATTGTTCTGTTTCCATAATTTATTACACACTTATTTTTTGATAGGAAGTCATCTCCTAGTATGATTTCATAGGGTAGTACATTTCTGTAGTATCCACTACGATTAATGATTGTTCAAATGTTTTGTTTGCTATCCTTATTCTCACTGCTTCCAGTGTTCCTTTTGTGTCTATGTATTCAACTGATGCATTTATCAGCTGAATGTGTGATTTCAATAATTCTTCTCTTGTGAATCCCAATTTTGTTGCGCATTCATCTGTGATTATTGATTTCACTGCCCCTGTGTTGATCGTAGCTTTAATCTTTATGGCATTTACCACAACTGTGTTTGGAGTTGGCACTCCTTCTAGTTTTCCGACTCTTCATTAATTTTGGTTTCTTCAATGTCTGAGGTGGTTTCATAATCTGAGTTTATTAGATCTTCATCATCGAAATATCCTTCTCCTTCTTCTATAATGTTTATTGATTTTTTTGCATTCGGTTTTTCTGTGTCCTTTCTGACCACAATTGTAGCAATGGACATCTTGTTCCTTGAGTTTCTTTGTTTGTCCATTCTTCGTTTTTATTTTTATTATCTTGTCTTCCTTTTTTCCAAAAGTGGTTCGTGGTGTTTTGTACCAATGTTTGTTCTTTTGTTTTCCAATTCATTGTGTTTTGGTGATTCCAGGTTGCTTTCTCATAGATTCTTGAGTTGTTTTCCAGCATTACCTGAATATCAACTGCTTTTCTTATCATTTTTTCAAATTTGTTGTCTACATCACATTTTGTTTCAAATTACTGTCTTATATATTTTCAGGTAGTTCTTTGGTGATATGTGAAAATAAATTATATTTGGAGTAGTAACCTCCTCTGGAGCTTAAGGTTAGTAGTTGCTCCACTTGCGACATGTAGTTTCTGATATTGTCAAACTTTTTCATTTTCATTCCATTTAGTATCAATCTATATTGGTTTTTGAAACTCTCATTTTGATAGTATTTGATGAAATTTCCTGTTAACTGCTTGTAGTTTCTTTTTGTTTCCACGTCAAGCATCAGATAGTGTTGGTGTGCGGCTCCTGCTAGGTAGAGTGGTAGCCTTGCTGCTGCTGCAGTTTGATCTACTCACCTTTCCTTCATTGTCAGTTCAAATAGCTCTAGCCATTCTTTGAATGTTGGAGAATAACTATCTTCCCTGTGAATTTTTGAATTTGTGCTTTACAGGGTGTTGGTTTGTTTTCTTTTTCCATCAGTATTGTTTTATCATATGACGGTTTTTTGGAGCCTTCTAAACTCTTGGTTGATATTCGTTTTTTAAGTTCTCAGGTTATTTCATGAATTATTTTTTCTTTTTCTTCTTCCTCTTCATTTGATAAGTTTTGCAGTTTTTCATAGTTAGTTCGTATTCTCCTTCTGGGAGCTCTTAGCTCAGCTTCTGGCTCCTCTGATATTAATATGTCTTCCATTCTAATTGGTTTTGACATTTCTTCATCGTCTTCCGAAAGTTTTATTAGTCGCAATTGGTCTTTCAATTGCTCAAGTTCTAACTGTTGTGTCTCATTTTCTTGTCTTAAGTTCTTATTTTCCACCTCTAGTTCAGTGCACATCTTTTCCCATTTTTTGTTTTGGTCTATCACTCTTTGGTTTGCTTCGACCAACTGTTGTGTAAGCAATTTGATTTGGAAAATGTTCCTTTGTCCCTCCAGTTGTTGGCTCATGTCCTGTTTCAGTTCAGTTATGACGTTTTCTCTTTCCTTTTCGATTTTTTCGAATTTCTCTTCCAGTATTGAGATTTGGGTTTTTAGTGCCACTTCATTTTCAGCATTTCTTCTAAGTGTTTGGAGGATTTCTATTGAGTTTAGTTCATCTTGTAGGGGTACTGTTTGCATTTCGACATCTGTGGGGGATAAAGTCTCAAGCTATTGTGTTCTTGAGGACGTTGATGGAGTAGTTTGGTTTTGATTTCTTTTATTCTTCTTGTTTGTCATAAGTGGTTTGATTGTAATGATCATTTTCCTGTTGTGAGGGTAGTAGTAGTGTTGTGTTTTGCCTAGATCAGTTGAAATTTTCGTTCCAGTAATCAAAGATGGAACAAAAAATTTTTTTCATAAGTTAGGGAATGTTTAAATCCACCATTGTTGCACCACAGCGAATCCAGTAATAGAGTAGAAAACCACACACAGAGCGAGAGAGTGAGAAAGAGAGCATATAATTAATTAATTCACGCTTAAGGACAGCTGGATGGCAAAAGCAGTTGATTTCAGTGTTCAAATACAAATGATTGACTAATTTGCTTATCCTGTTAAAATATGACTGGTCACACAACAGCTTTTTAATTCTTTTTGGACGTAAAAACAATCTATGTGATCTTCTAGACACTGAGATACTTGAAACATCTACAACGTTTGTTAAATTTATATCATATTTTCCATTTATTAGTATGCAAAAGAACATTAAATCTAAATATTCCAAAAAAGTGGTAATGGAAGCATTGCGCTTAGATAAAGACAACCAATGAAAGAGAGATTTGGATCAGGATAGACCCACTTTAATATATGATTTTGGAACTTAATAAGGTCTCTAAGGCAAGCAATGTTTGGAGAAAAAATTTGCGATGCATATGTTATTATTGAAATGCGTAATGTAGAATCATGCCAACCCACTGTGAGGGTATGATTCAGAGAAAGCTATTACTTTTCTTAGATTAACCATTGAGTGGAGTTGACACTTTTCCGTTTCTCTCCTTTATTATAAGTGTGTGGTTTATTAAACTGATTTAATACGCAATAGCCTTGGTAGCCACTTACTTAACTCAACTTATTTAGATAAAGCAGAGAGGTTGGAAGACAGGATCGACACTCAATAGAAGCCGCGCACTTCCAGGAACACATACACCAGCTGCATCTTACCAATGTAACTGCCAACGTAGTATAGAGAACAACAATGGAATGGTGATGTGAATAGTGAACTCAGTGTAATGGGGATTGCAACTACCTAACAATTTAGTGCATTGATTGTTTTTGTTATTACGAACTAATGCAATAAACGAAGTGTCGCAACCGTTCTGCTGTAATAGCTTATTATGAGGCCCTACATTTAATAACCCTACATATAGATAAATAGATAATAGCCCTTTATACATGTAAACAATCAATGCCGCCAGCAAAAAATAAGAACTATAAGTCGGCCGAAGGTCTCCCTTACAGAACATTGAGCAACATGTAACATCTATTAAAGTAACTATATGTAATAAGATATAAAGATACAATCGTAATAACCATCTAAGTGTAACCACTGTTAAATCATCCATCATCATGTAACATCGTAAAGGTGGTAACAAATAACTTGAGTTCATCAATAATATAATCAACATGTAAGACTCGTAGGTCGCGATAACACTATCTGACAAGCAATGACAATTAGGAAAGCTATAACGGCAAAAACTCCTACACCTATCCGTAACCTTAGAGTACAACGTTAACTGGAGGTGGGGAACCACCATACAATTACCCTAGCTCGTATACGTTTAGCTTTCCATTTAAATATACAAAATGACCTGACAATAGAAAACGAATCCAAAGTAGATTTGCTCATCAATAATTACATCCGATTCATTATATTTATAGCACTTAGTGATAAACAACTAAACACTCGACAAGTACCTGCTATTCTTTCTTGTTGACAGTTTTTCCCTCGCTTTAATATTTCTGCTAATTTTACGCAACGTCAGCTTTAATTTGACTATGCTGTTTGACCATCTTTTGTTTTGTCAAATACCGTCGAGTATAATTTTAAGTATTAATTGCACAAAACATTTACAAAGTGAAATAATCAATCCTATCATGATTTACAATTAATCATTATAATCAATAATAATTTTAGTCTTTGTTTCTTCATTCTTTTCCTCTTATCTTGACCAATCATGATAGTCTTGATAGATTATGTCACACTCCCCCTCCAGCATAGCTAATTAAGGATGACCACTCTCTCTCCCTGTACCATTTCAGCCGCCTTCTTTATTATCTCACCAGCTTCTTTCATGTCCCACGTAACGTTTTCGTACGCCTCATCTTTAGTGATTTTTAGCAACTAGTCTTTCTCTGTTGTTAGCATTTTCTTGTGTCTCAAGGAACGACGGGTTCTTTAGCGATTTAGCTATTGTACACATACTACGTAATTCGTTTAATTTCTCGTTGAATATGTCGTAATGTTTTCTGTAGAGTTTCATGCCCTTTATGGCTATCATCAACGTCATAATCGCATCTATTCTACTAGTGTGCGCCAAATCTGGATGGATCGTCGTATTTGGGTAGAAAAATTCATACGTTGATCGTAACGATTTCGAGATTGACGCCTCGTCTTAGAATGCACTTATGTTCTCCAATACTTCTTCCTCGGTGATGTTTTCCGGCTCGTTCTTTCCTAATCTTACCATGGTAATAATTTCCACTCTTCTCATTACGTCATAGTATCAATATTGCGAACTCCAAAGTTCTCCCCACACAATGTCGTTGATCCCTGAGAATAGTATCACAGTTTGTGTAGATCTTTTTTCGATTTTTGCTCTAAATTTCCAATTTTTAAAAAAATTTCTTTTGACTTTTTGTAACCTTCGTCATTTACAATTCTTTCAGCTGCTTTTCTGCTGTTGACCTAATTGGCTTTCTTATGCCCAATTTCATTAATGGCTTTCTTGTCCTTTAGTCGCTTAGTTGTTAGTAGCATCGGTATAAAGATTGTCTGTGCAGACGTGTACATAGACATTAGTTGTGATTGGATTTACAGAAAGTCATTGGAAGTTATATTGCAAATGCTCTAAATAAATGGTAAAAGTAGAAATATACATTACTGCCAGTACGATATTAATTTTGCTTCCCAGAGTTAATTTATGTTCGGGTACTTCTCATAGTAAGTGGTAGTTAATTTACATGCTATTACAATTAAAATCGATACACAATACAATCCAGTCCATGCTGCTTGTTATCTGGTTTTGTGGTTTTACTATTTTAATTATAAAATATTACCAAGAGAATGAATAGGTAAAGAGCATCATGTAGGCATTTTTACTCTATATATTACCAGTTCAGTCTAATATGTTTTGTACATATTCTTTGTTGATTACACATTGTGATATTTTTGGAGGTATTGTTTAACGTATTTTCTAATATCAAATGGTTCTGTCCCATTTAGTGACTGTCTCGCAAGATTCATTCTTTAAATTTGCTTGTTTTGTATGTTTTCCTCAACATTAATGACCTGTTCACAACAAATTTCACAAATACAAACTTTTTTAAGGCATGTATAAAAGTCTTGTCAAACTTTGTATATTAGCATTTCTTTTATTTTCGCTTTGACATGAAGTATATTTTGTTTAAGATTTTGATCCGATATTATGAGTAATGTTCAAATTAATAACTTGTTTGAGAAACATTTTTTTGTATGATTGAATTTTTTTGCATATTTTTTCTAAATCTGCCTCCTTGTAAAGTCTAATAGGCTTTTGAACCTTTTTGTTGTATTATATAACTATTTGGAACAAATCTTTTTGAAATTGCGTAGACGAATCATAAAATATTTCGAGTGACCATTCAGATTTTTTGAAAGTATGGATTTTAGGTTTGAATTATTCTGAAATTATTCTTAATATTTAGTCATGGTTTGTGATCCGAATTGTTCACAAGTAAACGGCTAAATTTATTAATGCTTAAGACAAATGTATCAATTTTGACTATCTACCGCACTAAGGCCTACACACCACTGAAGAAATATTACAAAATACCATTAAATTTTCTCGTTTTGGAAAAATTTTTAGTACCATCCAGTGCAACTTCAGAATGATTGAGTATGATTTCATAGCAAAACTTTAAGTTGGTAAACGATATTTTCGATTTAGCAATGCATTTGTTTTTTTTCGTAGTTGCATCCATTTTCTTTAATTAAAATCATTTTGAATTCTACCATTTTTAAAATGTCTTTCGATAATATTTCGAGATTCGTGATAAGTGATTTTTCATTTACGCGGCTTTGTGATTTAGAAAATATGCATTAACGAAATGCTTTTATTTGCCGGAATTATTGGTCACCTGAATAATTCGTGCGTGAAGCCTTTTGTTTTCGCTGCTTTAATTCACCTGACCTTTAAATTGGACAGAAAAGTTTTTGGTTCCGGAATTAAAACTTTATTGTAAGAATCAAGCAAATTAAAACTCCAATAATTAAAAAGTTGTAAATGTCAAATAAAACCACTTTAAACAGGTTTTTATTTTATTTTAATTTGTGTCTAGAAACCTACTTTTCTGCAGTGCCGCTTTTTACTCAAATTTTCTCTACTACGTCCCATGTGGTTATTTATTTGCTTGGTTCGTTGGTTGTAGATTGCATAGGCCTTTTAAAATATTGTTGAAACACTCAAAAGTCATAAAAGTCATATTTTTTTCTGCTGGTCTATTTTGCAGTCTGCTTAAAGATGGTTTTCAGACCTGGGGTGCAGTTAAATAGGAAGTTATAAAGTCATGGAAAGATATATTTCTTTTTTAATAACGCGGTAATATTTGTCTCTGAAATGCCATAACAGTCATATTTTGGCATCTCTTCATTAAATTAAGAAAATAACTTAAAAATTAATTCTTTAAATCATTTGAGCCGAGTCAAACTTGAGCACTGCATTAGATATACAACGATCCCAAAACGAGCCTTCTTAAGGCATACAAAATTACATTTTTGCCTGTTAATCTGATTAGGCAGATTTTTCTTATTCTTTCAATCAATATACCTTACTCATTGTCCTATTTTAAAATGTTTATTAAATAGGAACAGCTATTGATCCGAGAACCCAATACTTTTAAGAGAATATCCAGCTAAAACGAGCGTCATTGAAGGATTCTACGGGACGAGCCGAGCCGAGCCGAGCCGAGTCGAGCTTAAAAACGTCGGCTCGTTGACAATTCTGATACTGGAAATGATACTCGTCAAATAATCGCCTACATCAAGTCACGATTAGAAAATACCGGTTTTAATGCTATGATCGGAATTGTATGCCAAATTATGAAAATGTCAGGCAACATCGGCTGCAGCTGAGAGATGTTTCTCTATGTTGAGAATTCATGTGCTATAATTATTTAGTGACGCAGTTGCTTTAAAAATTTACTTATTATTATGTTAGAGTTTTTGTATTTGTTTTACATCTTGTTATCAGTAACAGAAAAACGTTTTATATTGCTTAAATTAATCAATTTGAAAAATAGGTGGTAATATTTTAGGGCATATTTAACTAAATTCTGTCATACTTTGTCATAAAAATAGGGTCCTATTTGTTTTAATCGTTCCATTGAAAAACGCAGTATTTCATTTAATAGTAGTAAAAAGTGCGGATTACGACAAAACAATCACGGCCAACGTCCAGCTAAGGCAAAATTTATTTTGCACGGACCTCTACGGCCAAAAAATTGCCTTGGTTTCAGAACACTAATTTGTTGTGATAAATGGAATAGTTTTACCTCAAGTTTGGTCTACTAAATGATATTTCGTGTGCTTTACAAAGCTAAGAATTATTGAACACTATTAATGTTTATAATTCGAGTGTACAATGTAGTCGAACAATATAGATTTCATTTAGAAATAAATTATCACTAAGTGACATCCAACACAAACTATATTTTACTAAAACAATCAGGATATTAGATTCAAAGCTGACCTAAATGACAGTAAACAAAACACCTTCCACTCTAACTAAAACAAAGGGAAACAAAGGAAACATGAACGAAAGCAAAATATCTAAGCCCGCTCTTCTTATACCAGGTGATTGTCGCTCACGAGACTACAATATCAACCTGCGCTAACTAGTTAATTTGATTTGCAATTTCGTTATCAACATGAATCCTGCTGGGGCTATATCTGTATTTTAGACTCTAATGCCACAGAATTTTTCAAAGTCCAATTCAGCGTCCACCGCTGTAAAATTTTTGCAGGTCTTCCCCGTGTTTGCTTCGCCCAACACTATTAAGTTTTATACATTATATAAATTTGGTATGTACCGGTATCCGGCAAAATCGGCAATTATTCAACTGGATCCGGATATCCGAGAAAATGTAACTTGCTTACCGGATTTTGCCGGATAAAATATGTGCAATATTATCGCTATATTCTGAGATGAAGCATGAATTAAAATGGAATTTTCACGGAAAAACAATATTTTTTCCATTAATCGCAAATTGTCATGCAAAAAACAAGTTTTTCTGACATATCAGAACGTAGTCTGGACTTTCGTTGCTTGACAATACATTTCCATGTATGCTGAATATTCATTCAGAATTTGTTCTTCAGTAATAATTGAACAATATTCGATATCCGCTAAATTATCCTGTATCTGGCAGTTAAATTATCCGGAAATGTCTGGTATCCGGTATATTAAGTTCACTATCCGGATCTAATTCCCAATATATATATATATATATAGCGATTTATAAACTAGTTGTTAAAGTATTGAATTTATGAAATTGTATTAGTTAGTTTGATGGAAATGGTTTGCGGAAGGAATTGAACGTTAGCATGTTTTAGTGGAATATTCAACTCTGTCAATTTAGAACATTATTTTTTAATAAACCTTCGAAAATATTTAGTTAGGCGTGGATTTTTTATAATTTATTTAATTACATTGCGCTCTGACTTCAATTAAACAATTTAAAGGGAGTTTTCAATTTTGTTTGTGGGCGACAATGATCCACTTTAAATGCTGGAATTTTTCTCGTTTAGTTGTACGGGAGCACAATAGAGTTTTAATTAAGTTTATTACGTTTTCTGTCTGACATTTTGTGTAGGCGGATAAATTGTAGTCGATGTTTTTTATGTATACTCGACGAAGTCAGCAATGCTCTTCACAAATGCTTTATTCGAATTTTACCAACCGAGTTTCGATTATTTAATTCACGGTTTTCATAATTTGGCAAATAAAGTTCAGTATGTGACAAAATATTGAAAAATGTTCACTGTTTAGCATTTTGAACCAGGTCGGTGGCCTTCATATTGGTCAATTTTCTGCTTAAAGTAAAACATTGAATCGGGATCAAAAAATTTTGAGCGACCTTTTTCCATACCTCCCTCCAGTAAATTTGCCGTGGCGGTCAATCTTAATGTGGTCCCATTGTATGTTGATGTTTTGAAAAAAAACAAATTTAAATGATTATTTGTAAGATTATTGAGATCTCAAAGTACTTCATTCTTCCAACCAAAAACAACTACACTACGTAATATTTAAAGCCCGAATCTTCTCTTATGGAAATCAAATTTGCAATTGAGTTGCAATCTATCTCTTTTGAAGCAAATGGGAAATTCTTTTTGCAGTGCACTTTGTTCCACATGATTTAAAAGTTGCGGACTTCGCTGTCCAATAAAAATCATAATGTTAAGAATTTAAAAACAGAATCAGTAATGCATTTAGGCTATCTAAGAATACTTGAGACTAATGCGTATATAAATATTTTCAATCATCACTGCTTAGAATCTACCTGCTTCAAATATTAATGAACACGATTTTTTTTTACATGCAACGAATTTCAATGCGTTTTCTTTGGTTTCCATTAAACAGAAAATGGTTTAATAGATGCTTATTAGCACACTTATTTTGTTTCACCATCTTCTGACAAAAATGAGAAATATTCGTTGTGCTCTTAATGTGATATAGTGATAACAATTTTCAATTTGCATGTATATCCGTTTGTAGTTGGTATCCTTCCTATTTCGTCCATCGGCATTACTGTTATGACAATGTATTTCCACTTAATTTCTGGCAATTTTCAATGCATATCTACCATAATCGTACTCTTGTAGATTCTAACTCCATTCTATGTTTGAATATTTTGCAATATTTATCGTAATGTGTGTTAATATGCTGTTATATAAATCGATATGGGAAATTCTGCTTTCACATCGAACTGTGGAATAAAACAGAGCGCAACTGCGCCCATCACCGTGGATTCGCGGATATTCAACTATTATCGTTGCTAAACACCACTTTGTCGATCAATCTTTACTGTTTAACAATGTGATTTAAAATATTTGAGGTTTCTGAGTTTGATTTAAATTTTTCTAGCAAATGGTCGTTATTTCACTACTGTAGTAGAATGCTGCTGTTTCCCATTTTTCCGTAGTCTTTTTCACCATATACTAATACAAGTAAACAAATTTAGCTGAATAGTTGAATGTAATTTTATTCCTAATTAAAATTATGCAATATTAGAAGTGTGTAAATGAGTTTTTCGTTAATTGTTGCAACTCCAAACCCAATTATAAATATAAACTGACAGCTCATAGTATACTATCTTGTTATTGTTTTTGCTTAGATTGACGTTCTGCTATTTCTCACTTTTCCTTCTAATTGCTAGATTTTCTTGGCGGAAACCTGTAATTTTCTTTTTTTATTATTTTTGCTTGTTGGTATTTTTCGAGCACTGATTTTTGATCATTAATTTTCGTGATTTGCCATGATAATCAATCAGCTTTTTTAGATATTATCCTATCAGTTAAGAAAGAATTTGTTGACTGATGAATTATTGATGCAAATATTTATTTAAATTCATAATTTAAGATTTTGTCTTTGTTTTGTAATGAAATTTTCATTTTTAACACACTAAATATTTGTCTCCATAATTTAATCTTTAAGTACCGTATTAGCAAGGCCTACTGTAATCACGGCCTGGCGATTTGCAGTAAAATTAACAAAAATGAGGCCGCAAACACACTCCGCCACAGACAAAGTTTTAATGCAACAAATCATTTTAAGTAACCAAATCAAAGAATTAGCTATTGTATACATCTATGCACCTTTTGGAGCGATTTGCCTCCTTGAAAATTCCATAAACCACCTTCAAATATAATGAGGCCATTGACAATAAACAATCATCTTTCTGCATATCAAAATTTATGATTTGACCTCATAGAAATCAGCGAATATAGATATACACAAGCAGAAATGTGGCTCTAACCTTTTTACTTTGAGAAGAAATATCTCTAGAAATTTAATTTAATTCTTTGCTTGTGAAAACCTTTAATTGTTTGTTAAACCCTTTTTTGTTGGCAAGCAAATGCAATGGTTGCAACTCCACAAATTTGATGGGAATATTTAATATTCCTTGTATTGCATATTTGGACAAAAATTTACACTAATTCCCTACTTACAAGAGTATTTATTGCTACTTTCTGTTTTTTGTACTGCAAATCGCCAGGCCGTGATTAAAGTAGGCCTTGGTATTAGTCAAAAGCCATTATAATTGTCATACAATAACATAGTAACTAATTGATCGAATAAGTTAGACTAGCGATTGGATAAAAGGTGATCTGCCACATTTCGAATGAATCGCATTTCTGACCACCCGAGATAAATTGCGATGTGACGATTATAAAGAAATCGTGCGCGTTCGATTTCTTTGTGATCGTCACATCGCTAATTATCTTGGGTGGTTAGGCGTGCAATGCTTTCAAATGTGACAGATCACTTTTTACCCAATCACTAGTCTAACGGCGGGCTATGGTTTATGTAACACATTCGATGTTCACACAAGTCTAACATTGCTGTCTGACCAAAGAATTGTTGTTGATTGGGACGACTGTTTGAATAATATCGGTTTCCCTATTTACTAGAACTGAAGTCAGTATGCCGCACCGTATTCACTGGTTTGTAGAAAGCAATTTTATTTGAAACGACCAAGCACGTAAAATCTTCACCAACTTTGTTGTTTAGGGTTGGTTTAGCATTTGCGTTCGTTTTATAACTGAACTTAGACAAAACTTCTAGATAAGTCACAAACACATCTTGTTAGCAACAATCTAGACATCATGCGTGTAATAATTGTTCTAAAGAATGGGTTTTCATTCGTTTATCCTGTTTTATAATCGCGGAGAGTGGACATCTAATATTAGCATAGTATATTAGTACGGCAGTAAATTTTTTCATAAGATGCTCACACAAACAGCCAACAAAAAATTTTACTGCCCGTTGAAATACTCCGTGACATTTGACTCATAACCCGGGGCCGGACAAAATGTCGAAAATGCGAAAAAACAAAAATATTATTGACAATTTTTTAAGTTTTCAGCATTTCCATGATGCGTGAAATTATAACTTGATATTTTAAATGAAGCACCTAGACACTTTGGCCGAGGAATATATGTGAAATTCGAAAACACGTCCTCGACATCGGCACTAACAATATGATACAATTTGGTTTCCAAGGCTCTCTCTCTGGAATGGCTACAAGTTGAAAAACGCTTCCATTCAGCAATTTCCAGAATTTGATGTGGATTCTTAGATAAAATGTAGTTTAGTCTTGTCTTATTTTGTCAATTTGCTGCATGTAAAGTAACAGCGTTATTACCAAGTGTTTGATGCTTTTGAAGTTTCTCAATNTATCTATAGTTGCTTTGACCATCACTCCGTTTATTACAACTGTGATTGTATTAGTCTTTATTAGGTCTGTTACGATTAACACGGGCGCACGTTTTACTGGAGGCAGTGCTCCCTCTAATTTAAAGTGTCCTCTTTTGTTTCTTCTGTTTGTTCCAATTCGTCTTCCTCTTCTAACAAGTCTTCGTCCTCGAAGTATGCTTCTTCCTCTTCGATAAAATTAATTTGTCTTTTACAGTATTTCTTCGTGTGACCCTTCTTTCCACACGCCTGACATTTTAGATCCTTTCTGTTTATCCATTTCACTGTACCGTCTTTCAATTTTATTTTGATAATTTTGTCCTTTAATTTCCCATCATCTTCTTTTTTAGTTTTGTTTGTTCCACTTACTATTGTTGGTGTCACTCTCGTTGTTGACGATTTCTCATTAATTCGAGCATNGTCTAACATTGCTGTCTGACCAAAGAATTGTTGTTGATTGGGACGACTGTTTGAATAATATCGGTTTCCCTATTTACTAGAACTGAAGTCAGTATGCCGCACCGTATTCACTGGTTTGTAGAAAGCAATTTTATTTGAAACGACCAAGCACGTAAAATCTTCACCAACTTTGTTGTTTAGGGTTGGTTTAGCATTTGCGTTCGTTTTATAACTGAACTTAGACAAAACTTCTAGATAAGTCACAAACACATCTTGTTAGCAACAATCTAGACATCATGCGTGTAATAATTGTTCTAAAGAATGGGTTTTCATTCGTTTATCCTGTTTTATAATCGCGGAGAGTGGACATCTAATATTAGCATAGTATATTAGTACGGCAGTAAATTTTTTCATAAGATGCTCACACAAACAGCCAACAAAAAATTTTACTGCCCGTTGAAATACTCCGTGACATTTGACTCATAACCCGGGGCCGGACAAAATGTCGAAAATGCGAAAAAACAAAAATATTATTGACAATTTTTTAAGTTTTCAGCATTTCCATGATGCGTGAAATTATAACTTGATATTTTAAATGAAGCACCTAGACACTTTGGCCGAGGAATATATGTGAAATTCGAAAACACGTCCTCGACATCGGCACTAACAATATGATACAATTTGGTTTCCAAGGCTCTCTCTCTGGAATGGCTACAAGTTGAAAAACGCTTCCATTCAGCAATTTCCAGAATTTGATGTGGATTCTTAGATAAAATGTAGTTTAGTCTTGTCTTATTTTGTCAATTTGCTGCATGTAAAGTAACAGCGTTATTACCAAGTGTTTGATGCTTTTGAAGTTTCTCAATTGATTATGAAAGAAAATGAAAATTTAGTCACAAATGTTAATTGAAATATGGACTTTTTTCATTCAGCAGTGTTCGCATTTTCCTGACAGATTGGGGCATGTCACAGTCGAGACTTCTCAAGTACTCGCAACTCATTTCACACTTTTATGCATAGTACAGTGCATATCGTTATTGGATGTTGTTGACCCATAGTTGAAGTCAACTGAACATGTCTGATAAAATTACATATTAGATATTGCATTGTGTGCAAGGATTCTGGTGTTGACTGTGAACGTAATAAAAAAATGTAAATTAATAAGTGTTACAAGAAGTGCCCGCAAGTGTTATAAGAAATTACCATTGAGCATTTTTAACGCATTTTTGTCAGTTCTTACGCAATTACGGGAATTTACGCATTTTAAACAAAATTTATATAATTTTGCAGTAATTCTCAGAAATAGTAACAGGCTTTTTAAGAAAAATGAATCAATTCTGATTCTAGTAATTAGTCAATGGTATTTCTTTTATGAATAAACTTGTCGCACAGTGATGCAGTTTACAATACTTTATTGCTAGACCCAGTTGTAATAACCTGTACAATCGAGGTTATCTATTTCAGGGAGAATGCCAAAATGAAATTCAGTGTACCCGATTTCGTCAATTATTGGGTCGGTGCTACTAATCCAAAACACATCTGATCGCTAATTGCAAGATTCAGCATTTTCAGCTAAGTTTCTTCTACAATGAATTATCCAAATTTTTATCAGTGTAAAAAGAATGTTTTTATTGATTTCGCTGTAAAAAGACTTATTCCACGTTTCCTTTACGTCATCGTTTAATACAGGTTGTTTGGCTATAGACGCACAGATTTGATTTTTTTAAATTTTCATAATGTTTTAAGTGTACATTTAAAAGTATTGTTGCAAATGCATTACTATATTTTCCTACTGAATTTTATGTTTTTCCTTCATGCTTATGTTCATGCATAGTTAAGCTGAAGAATGACGTACGCTGTTGATAATTTTAAAGAACTTTTTCTTTACCATTTTCGCAGTATGTCTATGAACACAATGCGGTATATAATTCTATATTGCGATCTTAGCAGGTTTGAAAGATAAATATCACCCGTTTTTTGTGTTCTATATTAATCCTTTAAATATTTTAGAAAATGTTCACCAGCCAATAAACCGCATTTAAATCAGTATTTTTATCATAAAATACTTTTATACGCTTGTTTTTTCCAAAATTGTCCCCAAGTCTTTGTTGAATACACATGCTTTGTTTAGAATAGTTGATTTTTGACTTTGAATTCAGGCCAAGTTAATACCTTGACTAAATAAATGTATTCTTGCTAACAAAGACTGTCCTAAACACTACTAAAATTGGAACTGCTTTTATCAGTACCTTAGGACATATAGTATTAAAAATAAGTGTTTGACAGGGAATTTTCAAATACAATGCTTAAACAAAAACAGGGTGGGGAATTGAATTGGTGCTCTTTTCGAAATCGATGTAAACTAGCAAAATACATTTTTTATTAAATAACTTGTTCGGTGTTTTACTAAGCGTAATGAATAATATACCAAACCAATCTTAGAAATATTTTTTATCAGCTGGCGTAAGTTTCATCGAAATCGGTCAAATAGGTACGGATTTATAAGCGTTTAAGGACCCAACGCTCGTAAGTGTGAAGCACAAAATAACGCACGCTATCGTATTAATATATGGATTGTCACTCCGCAAACTATATAATAATGATGAATGTAAATTTTCATGTTTTTCAGACTGACTGGGGTTTTCTGTGTAACATCAAGAGTAAATAAATGAACAAATACTTCTGTGGCATACTCATCAGAGCTCGAGCTACAAATTTAATGCGTTCTCAGCTCCTTTGTGTTGTCATACGGCACGACTAATCATTGGGGCGCACATTTGACTACCAATGTGTGTACTGTAACAAGAACAACTTCTTGGTTGTTTCCTCTGTTCTAGGCGACAAAAAGAATGTCGGAATTCCAATAGAATATTTTTTCGCTCTCATTTTATCCTCTTTTGAGGCAATATTTTTTACTTTCTTAATAATTAGTTTGCTATAGTTATACCTTGGTTCAAAAAAAAATGGCCGCGGCAATATTTTTGAAAAATGCGTATAGCTCGAAAGCGGCAAATTTTGGCGAAATGTGGCAAAAATATAAAAGTTAGCACGTTGAACAGACTTTGTCGCCGTGTGAATCAATTGACAGGTACTTAGCTGGTGAAAATGCTACACATCATTCTTCAACACAAAATTTTGAAATGCAAGCGAAACGCGATTTACTTGAATTTCTCAATGTCAACGACTCCACCAACCATGAATATCTGTCGAAACGGGTGAAAATGCCACCTCGTAGTTTCCGACGTAACATGAAAATCTTGGAAGAAAGGGGAACCTTGGAAAGAAAGAAAGGAAGCGGCCGACCTCTCCAAATTTCTGCCAATGAGAAAAACGCTTATGTCAAATTGCGCTTAAATGTCCGTCGGCATCAACTCAAAATGTCTGTGATCGTTATAACGAGTTAGCTGGGACATCCGTCAGTAAATCCACAGTTTTCCGAGCTCTGAAATCGTCCGGCGTGCAGAAAAAGACTGCAAAAATCATCTCGAATATCACACATGACCAGGAGCAAAAAAGAATCGAATTTTGCAGAACATGGAAGAACTTCAATTTCGGAGAAACCTGGCTTTCTGACGAGTGCGTGTTCCAACTTCATCGGAATAAAATCAAGCTTTGGAGTTCTTATCGAAAAACGCCGCGAAAAGGTTTCCCGAAGTTTTCACCCAAAATTATGGTCTGGGGAGCAATATCGAGTAAAGGTTTTTACATGAAAATCATCGAAAGAGGTATAATTGATAGTTCCAAGTACTGTGAAATTGTTGGTAACTTTATTCTTTACGCCACTGCATTATTTCCCGATGGCTGGATACTAGAGCAGGACGGCGCCACACCCCTTACTTCCCGACAAACTAACGATTTTTTGCCGAAAATTCGGTACAATTTTTGCAGTGGCCACCCAATTCGCCAGACATTAATCAAGTGGAAAATGTGTGGACGATGCTTAAATCCTTTGTTGAGAAGAAAAATCCGAAAACAAAAGACGAACTCATTCAGTATGTTCAAGAATCTCAACATGTAATTTTGGAAGCGGTAAGAAAAAATTTGATGGGTTCTATCCCGACGCGTTTGGGCCAGTGTCTTGAAAACGAAGGAAAATTTGTGGAGAAATGGACTGGGACTGAATAGGCAAGACAAAGACGCAACAGACTCATATTTTCTTATATTATTTTGTTTGAGCAAAGTGCGAAAAGTGACGTGTGTGTGCAACGTTGACTTTTTAAACATGTTTTTCAATGTGTTTTTGAAAGATTGATTGATTTATGTCAGTTTTATGTAAAAAACGTTTAAGCGTTTCTTTAAAAATAAATACGTTTTATCAAATCCTTAGCATCAATCTCTTGCCGGAAAATTTATGCTTTTACAATTTTTTTCATTTTTAGAATAGAAAGCATCAACACAGTACTTTAAAATCAGAATCATACCTTAATTTGTTTTTAACGGGAAATGCGTTTCATGTTTGTGGAAGATAATGGAATAATTTATTGATTAATCAATTAAATTAAAATACTGACAAATAATATATTTTCACACCAACGCACCTCATTATCTTTTTGCAACTCAAGTGCACAGCAAATACCCTTTATTTTAACTGGGATGTTTCTTCTACAATATGTATATTTCGTAGTTGTATAATAAAATAATTTAAAAGCTGAAGCCAGTTTCAAGACAAAACACACCATTTTTTGTTCAACCTTGGCGTTGATCTTTCAACAGTCACAAGTAATATCTTTGTATAGTTCTCTTTTGTACGTGAAAATGTTTTGATTTATGCGCAACGTAAAATATTTATGAACTGATTACGCGAGATATCATTAGATGTTCTATGATGCATGCACCTGTAACAATACGTAATTTTGCGGTTTAAAATTCAATTGTGCCGCGGACAATATATTTTAGTAATAACGAACAATAAGGAAAACTTTACTTACATAGGAATATTCCCAGTATAACTCCAACAGCAATTGGCGAGCGTTCATCGGATTCATCCTCCGTTTCATTCATCACTTTCTACACATTCAAGTCAGCGCATTGTTGAGTATTGTTTATCGGAGCCTCGTGCTGATTGGCTTGCGATCGTGGTGTTTTTTATTCAAGTAACACTTTCCGCACCCAATCATCGCTTCCTATTTTTGTGAAGTGAAATTGCTTTGCTTTAGTTAGCGCTTGTTTAGACAATCCTAAAACGCTTCATTTTCATTTATTAAGGTTTGATTTCTTCAATGTTAATTCTTACAAGTAGCGTACAATAACATGATTCTAAAATTAAGCAACGCTGCGCTTAGCGTAGGAGTTTTTTTAATTATTGATTTGCCACAATTATAACTTTATACAATGTTATACGTGCTGCACTACGTTGAAAGCACATTCGGATTTATTTTATAGTGGTCAAATTGTGTATGATGACCATTATCAGTTCAATGCCTCTCACGGATTTGGGGGGAATGCGGATGCCCCTCTGTGCTTTGATGAAGACGTTTTCTAGTTATTTTAAATTCTATGCTGAAGTCTTATCATGGCACGATCCAGCGACATGCAGAGCAGGAAAAATTTCGAAAGACATGTGCTAATCATTTGATCACTCTACTCGTATAAAAATTTAAACAATCTATCTTAAAGTTACATAAATATCAAACCGCCTCCCGTTTAAGAGTTCCTGGATCAGTCAGTGGCTCAAGCCTATATCGATTGACAACCCTTCCTGTTTCTTAGCCTATTTCATAATATATACCTGGCAAATGCATTCTCAAATATTTAATTACAATTTAATTTTAGAAAAGCTGTTTTTACTTAGAAAAGTAAATGTTTGAAATTTTCTTAATTTCCCTTTTTATTTTGTATTTTCACTTGATTTTAACCCTGCTTAAATTTTATAAGCGTGTGGTTAAGCTTGTCAGGTTTTGGCGACGCAACTTAATAGCGAATATAGCCAAAACCTTATAATTTAAATCTAAATACGTTTACATATTAATATAACTGCTGTTCTGGTTACTTCACTAATCTTGATAAAAGTTATTGCATAGTTTTAATAGGCTTTCCATGGTTAACTTCAGGCATTGTTGTTCAAACCAGAAACAGCTTTAGATTTTATTAGATTTATTTTGCTGATTTTTATTGGTGTCGCTTACATTAAGTTTCATATTCCGCCAGGGCACTAAGTTTTCTAACTCATTTCGGCCCTAGGTTCAGTACATTTGCCAAAGCATAGGTATAGCTAGAAGCCCGTAAATGTATAAATCTATTGTTTTTCATTCCCATTTAAGTCGCTATATTTTTTTATGTCGCATTAACTGTTAGTCCAGTGCCAATGTAATTATTGTTCAATATTTCCACATTCATTTATATTACAGTGGAAGTAAAACTCATTGTAACTTCGAATTACATCAAACATGCTTATTCTTTTTTTCCTCATTTCCGCGTTTGCATTGTTTTCTTAAGAGTCCATTTCTGCTTCTTGCAAATTTTATTACAGGTTTTGTTAATTATATACTATCGCGTTCTAAATGGAATTTCTGGTAGCATTCCTTTGAAATTGGAACCAGGAGGGTGGGCATGGGCGGAAGTTTAAGCACAATCCCGGCTCCGCTCATTTAAATTAATGCCAATTCGAACCACTTTTGGCCCATTTTTGTGATCCTTGTCAATAAAATTTCTTCAATTTTTCAGCTTGTTAGTCCCAAGTTGGATATGTTAGAAACGTATAATAAAATCTTCACACTGAAATTGAAAATGGTAAATTGAATTCTACCTAAAACACATTAAGTAATCTTTGGAATCCTTGCACAGTTTAAATAGTTTACTGTTTTCATTGTTCAAACTTAATAGTGCTTTAAGATTTTGTACTTTTATGATGATAATAATAATAATAATAATAATAATAATAATAATAATAATAATAAT
>CABFPE010000126.1:756126-784732 GCA_900660155.1 Hofstenia miamia | reverse complement strand
TCTTTTCTCTTTGTCTACCACTACTATGTCTGGCCTCCGTGCTTCTATCACCTTGCTTGTCTGTATGTTGAAGTCCCACAGTATCTTAATCTTCTCATTTTCTATGACACCGTGTGGCTTGTGCTCATACCATTTGTCTCCTGCTTCTAACCCATGCTGCCTGCTCAAACTCCAATGTACCATTCTTCCCACCTTGTCATGCCTGAACTTATACTCATTCTGTGCCAACTTCTCACACCCTGCTATCAGATGATCTACTGTCTCCGCCTCTTTCTTACATAGCCTACACTTATCACTTACTTCTACTCTTCTGTCTATATGCTTCTTCACCCAGTTTGTTCTTATTGCTTGCTCCTGTGCTGCCATTATCAGTGCTTCTGTTTCTCTCTTCAGTCCTGCCTTCTTTAACCACTTGTTGCTCTCTTCTCTGTCACACTTTTCTGTGTTCCTCCAGTATTCTCCATGCATTGCCTTCTGCCTATACCTTGTTTGTCTCTCTGATTCCATCCTACTCTGGTATACCTTCTTTCCTTCGCTGTCAGCTCTTATCTTCCTTAACTCCTTAGTGACCTCCAGTATTGACCCTCTAGGTTGTGCTTCTACATACTCCTTTAGCCCTATTGCTTCTGCTTCTACAGTTTCCTCCACACTTAGCAGTCCTTTCCCTCCTTTATGCCTTGCCATGTACCGCCTATCTACATCTCCATTGAGGTTGAATGCTCTCTCTGCTGCTAGTATCTTCCTTGTCTCCCTGTCTAATTCCCTCAGTTCATTCTTTTTCCATCTAACTATTCCTGCCGAATATCTCAACACTGGTATCGCCCATATATTAATTGCTTTTATACTATTCTGCCCATTCAATGCCGACTTCTGTAGTACCTTCCTTACTCTCCTCTTGTATTCTTTCCTTAGCCTCATCTTCATTTCCTCGTGATTTGTTCTGTCTTTCTCTATCACACCTAAGTACTTGTACCCCTCTTTAACTTCCTCAATCTTGTCCCCACTGCTTGTCCTCAAGCCATCCCCATCCACACACTTGCCTCTAGTCATTGTCACTGCTGCACACTTTCCTAATCCAAACTCCAACCCTGAATCTCTGCTTGCCTTCTCCAATGTCTCCACTTGCTTCTGCAACATCTTCCTTGAACTAGCTTACATCTTCAGGTCGTCCATGTACCACAGGTGACTCACTGCTCTACCATTCTTCTCCATCTTATACCCTATGCCTGTCTCCTTTAACTTTTCTGTGATAGGTATTAAGCTAACTACAAACAGTAGTGGTGCTGAGCTGTCTCCCTGGAATGTGCCTCGCCTAAACCTCAGCCTGTGCCCGTCTATCTCAGTCTGCCACTTTCCCATTTCTGCGAAACTCCATTAGCCTCTAACGTCTTCAATACCCACTTATGTGATATGCTGTCATATGCCTTCCTGTAGTCTATCCATGCCATTGCCAAGTTTGTCTTCCTTCTTCTACAATTCTCCACCACTGCCTGGTCTATCAACAACTGATCTTTGCATCCTCTCGTCCTTGTCCTACATCCCTTCTGCTCCTCTGGTATCAACCTATTCCGTTCTAAGTACTTGAAATCACTGAAGTTAGCAATTTCCACGTTGTTGGCAGACATGTTATTGGCCTGAAGTTGCTTGCCTCACTACCTGTCTTTGGGTCCTTCTGTATCAGAAATGTCCTTCCCACTACCATCCACTCTGGACACCCACTCACCACACACTCCTCCAATGCTACTGCTAGTCTCTCATGAACACTTGTGAATTTCTTCAGCCAATACCCATGTACCTCATCTCTCCCTGGCGCCTTCCAATTCTTCATCTTCTTTAGAGCCTCCTTCAGCTTTGCAGTTGTGATAATATTATTATTATTATTATTATTATTATTATTATTATTATTATTATTAATAAATTATTATCATAATAATTTCACTACAAATTAAAGCAAAAACCACAATTTAAATTATGAATACGTTTTGAGTATAACCAAGCAAAAGTTTTTGAACAATGATCGCTTTCTCTAAATGTTCAAAGGCCTATTCAAATAGCATCGTCTTAAAAATTGAAGTATCATAAAATATATTAATTTTTGTTATTTGCAGAAAATTACATGAGCGACATATACGATTTTCAATAAAATGTCTTTCGTTTACACATTTTCTTAACTCGAAATAACATTACACTTTGCGAAAGTATGTTCTTAAAATTCGGAGAATATAGCGAAATAAAATTGAAAATATTTGTCATTTTTGTCATTTAGTAATTTTTTCATAAATAATTTACTTGGAGTTGAAGAGAAACTGGGATATTTTTCAACTTTAAAACACGATTGTTACATAAATTGTCAGTAGTTATCCACCTTGTACACATTGATAGCAACCGTGCGAGTTTTAACACATCTTAAATTTGCATACCATGTTGGTGGAACGTGCATTAAAATAGAAAGGACCATTGATTTATATAGCGTTAATTTACAATTTGTTGAGGTGCTAAATGAAAGAGATATTCTGATAAAAGAAAATACCTTACAAGATTTGGAGATATTTTATCAATATGTTGAGGCCGTGTGACAATTAAGATGTAATATAGACACCAAGATCATGAGCCTCATTTGTTGAATAAAACGTTTTCCACTGAACGTTAAAGGCCATTTTGCTATCATAAATGGATTTTCCTAAATTTAATGACATGTTGTTATTCAAGGCCCAGTCTTTGATCAATCATTTCCAAACGGTTTATAAATCATCAAGCAAATAATAATGAGCTTTTGCATACAGATGTATTGTCATTTATAAAGCAAAGAAATGAAAGCGGTCTTAAGCAAGAGCCTTGAGGAATTCCATTCGGCACAGGTAATGCAGTTGATATAACATCAGATATGTTCACACATTGAGATCTTCCCGATAAATATGATGTAATTACTGCTAAGCCTATTTACAAATTGGGAAATCCTTGAATATTGGCACATCTATGGCGAATTTGTGCTAAAACACCCGACACGTAATGTTTGCAATAATAATAAAACAGCGTGCTTGTGAGAGCAACCTCAATTTTTTCTTTTTTTGAAGGCAAACCACCCAAAGCTCGTTCTAGCACTCCACGCGCAAATTCGGAGGTCGTGGTGACCTCCATACTTGTGATGTTTTCACATTTTCGTTATATTCCTTCAATTATGAGTTTTTAGTATTTTTTTTAAGAAACCATCGCAGAGTGTGAATAAATTCTTGTGGTGCATAGTGTTAGATTATATCGAACAACGTTTTTTCGGGTACCTGTATTTGCATAATTAGTATTTTGGCTATAATATAACGCTTCAGGCAAAAGCTATAAGCGTCCCGTTTATACTTGAAAACATCGGTTTTCGCGAGTATAAAGTCAACCGTATTAAAAGCATTAAAACGTATTTTCCTTTGGGGATTGCTATTGTAAGCTACCAATTAGCTTTAACCCATTATTTAGATTTGACGCCATATTTGTTGCCATTTACTCCCGATATAATAATATTGCACGAGGCAATGCTAAGAATAGAGCAAGGAAAACTTTTGAGATTTGATATTTTATTGGTTATAGTAACTTCTGGACATCAAGCATGCTGTTTAATATAATTTATGGCTTACATTTTATTCCTTGCTTTGAACTTCAAACAAGATTCTGCATCTTAAAGGAAATAATTGGGTTTTGTTTTATAGAGAAATGAACTTCAACGCATGCGACGTAGCTGTCATCAAAATATTGGGATACATAATATATAGAAAATTTTAATTATTCTATTGAATATCAACATTTTTTAGCATTAATAAGCTTATTTTAATTTATAACAAACATATTTGTGGTGAATGTACTGTTTATTAGAAATACAAGAAAAAAAGAATTACACACTCATTCTCGGACGTCTTAACTTATTTATTGATAAATTTTGCATGTTATATAATTTTTTATATTTTCAATTTTTATGAAAATCCAATATGTTTATAGATGAGACAGATTGTTTCGGGATTCGCTAGACGCCTCCATACCAGCTGCATTTCTCGTGCCATTATTAACATAAATTCAGATGAAATGTTCAAGGAATCTGTGATTGAAAGCAAAAAGCCAGTTGTTGTGGATTTTCAGGTATTTATAATTTATTACTGGAAATTATACTTGAATATTGTTCGATTCTGCGAGAGCGAAACCATTAGATTCTATGCGATTTACTAGTCCCGGCCTCAGTACAGGGAGGATTCTAAATGAAGAATTTGGGACTACGGATTTCTGAATATTGCTCACAATTTTGGAGTCTCATGGGATTACGAGCCCAAAAAATCTACGTTGTAGACATTATTCAATATTTACCACTTTTTTTAAAATCTGATATATATATATATATATATATGACGAAAGATATGAATTAATAGCAAAATAGGCACGGAATTCAATATAACGCACAAAAATATAAACAATAAAATTAATCATTTCACCTCGCAATCCCAGCTTTTGAAGCCTTTTGGGTTGCGGAACAGCTAGACCTACCATACGTTCCGGTTTGGCCGGGACAGTACCGCTTTAAACGTCTGTCCCAGTATCCCGTCCAGGAGTTTTACTTTAGTGAAATTTTCAAGTTTACTCCAACCTGATGCATAATGATGAAATAATTCCGTCCCAAAAGACATAACTTTGCTTTAACTCGAGGCTTATTTGAATATCTTATTTTTTTAGCTTATTAGGTTGAGTAAAATATCGCGCATAGCTTGAGAAATCCTTTAGTTAAGGAATAATGAGTGACGTTTATTGCGTCATTATTCTATTGACTTCAATGAAACTACAGCAATTGTTACATTAGAGCCATTTTAGGTATGCTTGGAGTTGGAGAAGGCATAATAACCTTCATTTGGTTTTGTTTGAGTCATATTATACTGAAACTAATCTAAAACTCTTCTGTAGAGTAATATAATAGGCTAACAGTACGGTGAATAGATTTTCACATATAAGCGCTAATTTAAGTGGTGTAGAAATGCTACTTTGATTAGCCTATACTGCAAAAAACTAGTTCTCAGCAGGCAGTAATTTAGAGAGAGTTCAGCAGTTGCTGTTAAGTAGTAATTTTTAGAAACGAAATATTTATTTTTTAACTGTAGCAGAGTTGTATCCAGAGTTGTTCCAACCAAAATTGTTTTCAAACGTATTATAATTGAGCCAAAGCCGTTTGAAATTAGGATATCTTTTAAATCAAAATCAGGGAACCCAAAAAATTTAAATCCTCTTTTCTTAATTGTCAGTGAACTAGAATTGTTTTTACACTATTGTTTTAGTGAAGGTCATCATCACCTAATACAAAAGTTTTACAATATTTTCAAAATTTAACCCTTTTCAGTTGTCACCATATCTAAAGGTGTTAAGCGAAAATGCACATTCAACAGTGAGTTGCAAGCAGATTATTCGTTCTTAAAAAAGTGCAATGAAAAACGACAGAGTCAAATGTACACACTGCTTGTCTGAGTTTTCCATTTCCTATGGTGATCACAGAAAAAGTGTCAAACACAAAACAAGTAAACGTCAGATTTGATATTTTTTTAAAAAGACTCTTGCTAGTTGTCGCAAATATATCTGTGGCTAATCTTAGAAAAGTAATGAAATATATTTTGTCTACCAGGCACTTCGGCTTTTTCCTGAAAGAGCTTTTTTATGATGAAAACTATGTGTTCTGATGAAAGGAGTGCAATGAAGATGTCAACAGTAGAGGGTTTATTGATTTGCAGACTCAATATTGGCTTGAGCTGTAGCAAGGTTTACACAAAAATATGAAATAATAAACAGTTTCTGAAGAAAGTTCATTCAAGTGAAAAATACGAAAGGTCAAACACAAAAGCCAATGGTTTCTGAATGCATCCCCGTATAAATGTTTTATTTGTGAGTTAGTGTTATTTCTTTGTTCTCAGTGTTTGTTCTTTCTTTTCTTCTTAGAAATGTCTGATTTGTGACTTAGTGTTGTTTAAATTAACATATAGTTTCCTTTAAATAAATTAATAAAAATTTTTTCAATCTAAGTAGAATACTTTATTATGCAAAATTGAAGCTTATAAATATAAATATAGAATAAACATTTGCAAGCTCAGTCCTTCGTCCTTTCGTCAAGTCATTTAATTCATAGTTTTGAATTTGTCCCGGATTACGCCCAAGAAATTATGGTAACCACTGGGTACGCTTTCAAAGAGTTCAGGCATTTTCATTTGAGATTATTCAGATGCACAAGAAATGCCGTAAAGCACACGAAGATGCTCATAATGACCGTTTGATGTTGAAAATGTCCGATTTGAACTCGAACTTTCAAAATGCAGAAATAAATCATACTTAGAAAACAGTCTAGCTTGTAATATATTTGCAAAGCAAATACAGCTGCATCTAAATAACTTTATTTAAGTATACACGAACCAAGCAAATTCTTAATTGTCCAGACTTTTACAATGGTACAACCATTGAATTAACCAATTCAGTTGGTACTTCAACTGTACAGGCACTCCAAGCGCTTTCATTCTGTCTAGCTCCACTTTAAATTCCCCCTTGAATGCAATGAGTATTTTGTATGTTGGCTGTGCGTCATTTCTCACAAAGATTCGAACTTTGTAATTCTTTCATTTTCCTAACTCTCCAAACGCTTTTGGATATTGCAACTTAAAATTAAATCATGTTAAAGAGGTACTTGTTAATTGTATCCGCTTTGCCCATCGCAAGGCAATAGCAGCCCTACAATTTAAAATGCACTTAATTCATGCCCTAAACATTCTCTAAGTTAGACTTACTGTAATGATTTAAATTTAACTCTGATTATCCCTCTGTAGAAATGGCAGATTCTACGCCAGACAAGAGTATTCCATTCAAATGACATTTCGAAAGTTCTAGAATTATTGCGATGTTGCATAATTAATAATTATAATAATAATATCTGCACTAGTATGTATTAAGTAGATAATCCATCCTTCTAAAATACTTTCATCACCCAAAATACAGCAGAATCAATGTTCAGCATGTTATCGCTGCATGCTACTTCATCATCAACCAATGAACTTGCATTTTTAGCACTGTTAACTTTTTGAAAACTGGACTTGAAGACTCGTTCATAATTTTGTTTCTTGTAACATGAGCAGATTTTTCCAAAGGCCGAACATGGTCCTTTCATGTGAGAATTGAATATAAATGTTGCAAAACATTACTCTGAAGTATTTGATTCTGTTTTAACAATTTTCACATCCAGCTTAAACTCTTCAGTGCCTTTCACGAATGCTGTTGTCGGTTATTCCAAAAACTATCACATCTTTCATTAATGATTCACATAAGTGTCCAAATTCACAAGAACTAAGTTTTCTTAATTTAGTAATATATTCATTAATTTGCTCATTAGCTAGTGTAAAAAAACAGGAAAATTTACTGTAACATTGTGTTTTGTTCTACCTGTTCCTCGGACAATTGCATATACATCCAAAGAAAAGAAAACTTCTCAGAAATATGCCTTGCAGTGTTGGAATGGGTTGTTAATCCAATTATTACATTATCAAGTACTACGTAGAGTACTGACTTTTTGAAGTATCCTTCTTAACGTGACTCATCTTCTCTGCGTTTTAGCTAAGTTTGCATCGTTGAAACATGATTATGAAGTCTTGTTTTTTTTCTGTTTACTGCACCACGTCCCCATGAAAGTTCGACTGGAATATCTTAGTTCTGGGCAAGAAATTTCGCTTTATTCCAAATCAGTCTTCAAATGCTAATTTAATACCCGGCTCAATATATTTGCGCACGTGGGGCCCCCTTAAACCGCATGTGCCCGGTTAGAGGGTTTGAGAGTGGTATCTTCAAACTCAAGTTGTTACGCCTACAGAATTTTTCCAGACTTCAAATTAACGAAAATTCTATTACTTCTATTGAGCCTTATCGCGATTCTTTTCCTAATGCTTGACAATCCTGTTAATTCTAAACTCGATCGTGGTTTTCTGTAGGTTAAGATACTTAACTAAATTCTATATCACTTACCGTAGAGCGGGGTAACTTTTAACACTTTTTTTTGGTTATTTTCATCTCTATGAATCGACGATTTTCACGTTAATGACTCAAATCTCACTGTAGAAAATTCGATAATTTTCTCTCTGGAATAGTTATATTTGTCTTAGTCACTTTGTAATAGTTTCTGGTTTTTGTTAACAAGGTTTTGAGGAAAATTTAAAAAGGCCTTTCTCGGTTGAAACCTTTAATATTTTTCAAAACCGACGCACCCGAAATATTTTTTCGATTGTATACAATTACAGCAAGTCTACACTCCAAGGGCAAAGTAGACATATGAACAGATTCTGTGTGTTTTTTAATATATGGCAATGTATAAACCGCCAATTTTTTTAAACATAGATATTAATCTAGCAGATGAACATGTTTTCTTATTCGATTCAACTTGCTGTATAGTATACCCATAATAACATTTTTAATTTTGCCTTTTTCAGCCTGAATTTCATCGTCGCCATAGGCTTTAAATTTAGTTTGAACTCTCTTGTCAACACCGGCAGCATGTTTGGCTAAATATCTTGCAACAAAAACAAAATCGCAAATTAGCCGATTGCTACTCTTTTTGTTTCAAAAAATTCAGGATTCGTAAGAGAGAAATGCTCATTAGTTTGAAGGTTAAACAAATAATTATCAAGTGTGTTTACGACAATGTCGAAGTCAAGTAAAGTGGTATGATAAAGTAATTCATTCTAACAGAGTTATATATATATATATTATCAGGTGATTTATCTTTCTCCTTACAACAAATCGGACAGTGAATATTGGGGTGTTTCCCGGTTACTCTTGGAAATCATGCCTATAACACATATATACATTTCATGTCTCCTAATGGCTTTTCATGAGTTTTTAATATTTTCCAAGGCAATGATGGAAAGTAATATATAATATAAATATATTAATCTCAGTACACTTCAAACAAAAGTGGTACTCATCTGTAAGTTGATTAACTTCCAGAAGATTATCAGTGCCTTGAAGATGAATGTCAACTATTGCAAACACTTCCAATCGTTTGACGATTTTCTACTACAGACACTTTCAATTGAGGCTTCAATAGCATTCGAATCGCTTTAAATATATAATACATAATACATTTTATAAAGTTATGGCACTTGACAAGGATAATGTACTTAGCAATAGAATAAGTCACTCAAGGCAGCAAATTTGGTTTTTGCAATTTGACATTGCCCAATCTTCGCATTTCAAACAAAATTGTGAATTTTAAGTATTGTATATGCCGAAATTCATAATGACATTCAAAAAACGAATTTAAACAACATTTTAATTCATTCAAACTCAGTAATGCAACTTACAATAGAATCAATGCATGATATCCGGTAAAGTTGCCATAATTTTCGGTAAGTGATGTTTTATAGCTTTAAAAGCGATTATTTCAGTATGTAAGATTTTTCTTAGAGTGTATGCTGCCTTCTCCTTCATTTTGGTAAAAAGCTAGTACGAAAGAACTGGAACCAGGATAAGACTTCGAACAAAAATGACGGATCTCTAATCCGGGATTTCAGTATATTACTCGTAATTTTTGCTAATTTTAGTCAAAATAGACGTTATGCGGTGGGACTGCTGGGACTATGGCACAAGAAAATTTCTTGGGACTAGGACCGAATAGATTGGGACTAAATGGGACTCAGACTGAAAATCCTGGTCCCGCACAACCCTAGTAGATGTCAACAGGAAACATAAAAATTGTAATTATTCGTAAAAGAATAATTGAGAATGTAGTATACATGCGTACAGTCGTAATATAGTTCATTGTCCATCTTGGAAGTTTGTTAAAATTTATGTTTGAAAAGTCTTTTCATATCTGAAAAGCATCCGCTTGTTTTGCAAGTATTTGGAATAATTAAATAGTTAGTTGTCCTTAAAATTTAAAATAAAATTCATAAAACAAATGGGCCACAGGCTCTAATCCAAGGTTTCTTTGGTTTAATCTTAAAAGAAATATATCGTGTTTCGTGTATAAATATATACTTCTACTCGAGAATTTCATTATTTGCTTGGTTATTCTTTTATCGATCTTTTCGATGTTAATGTCATTTTTCACAAATAGTTGTGATTAATATATAAATTTAGGCTAAATGGTGTGGTCCATGTAAAATATTATCCCCAACAATCATTTCAATCCACGATAAATATGAAGGAAAAATTGACTTGGCAAACGTAGATATTGATGAATTCGATGGGCTCACTGAAAAATACAACATACAAGCAGTGCCTTGTGTTCTTGCTTTTAAAAACGGAAAAGAAGCCGAACGCTTCACTGGGGTGAATTCTGCAGATTTTGTTGGAAGGTATATTCTATTCTATAATTTGTCAGTATTCAAATTTATGAGCATTTAGTGTCTAACATTTATTTTCAAAAATGCGGTCTAACAATTTTTCCAAAACGTGTGTACTTGTATAATTCAGTGGCGAGTCTACAGGCGGGCTTGGGTGGACTGTAGTCCAGTAGTCCACCTAATTGTCTACTCCACTCCACCCAAATTTAATATATATATTAGAAGCATATCCAGTAGGAGACGTGATATTTGGTGCTATTTGGTCCACTGTCCATTTCCATTTTCAGATATAAATGCTATTACTGCTATTTGATTGGCCAATTGCCATGGTCTTTGGCTATTTGTAAGACATTACTGCTGCAAATAAAAACAATCCAGCTACCAAACGCGAGGAATACGCGATTATACATGGATGCGAGAATGTTTCAAGTTTAGGCTAACATTAACTAATGAGCATTCCGCATAAGTGGTAGTAATTACGCAGTGATTGTTATCCAATCACATTGGGGTTTTATGTGAGTGAGTTCCTAAACTTGAATTCAGTGTTGCATCGTGTATTAATCGCGTAGTTCACTTTAAGTCTGTTAGGCCCCGCGCAAACGCTACAACTTTTGTTGCTAAACCAATTTTAGAGCGCATTGTGATAGGATAATTTTGAAATAATTTGAATTCCTCCAATGTAGTTTATCTTAATTGGTTTCGCAACAAAAGTTGTATCGTTTGCGCGCGGCCGTTTTTTGAAATTTATTCGAAGAGAAGGCCACAAAAAGACAAACGGCATTCAATGTTAAAAATATGTATTCGGAGAGCTCAAAGTCCTTTTTATTCTTTTGTTTGGTTTAACATGTTATATTTGTGAATGTTTCCAATAAAAATTTTTACATTGAGCCTATTTGCCGTTTCATATGTAGAATGCAACACAGACGTTTAGAAATATTTTTATTTACTATTTTTACAATAGCTTTTTGTTAAAACTATAACATATTTTTAATTAATTTCAGTACGTAAGATTATAAAATTTGAAATATTTAGAATTCCCAAGAAAAACGTTGGGAAAACTAATTTATTTCTCGTTTTAACTACCTGATTTCATTGCCCAAGGCTACTTAAATGTATATAGTAGGTCTTGTATTGCCCCAAATTTATCATGTAGTTAATAGAGGCTTTAAATTGATTGTGTGTATATATATATATATATATATATATATATATCGTTGAGTTGTGGTTTTATATATTAATTTTATTGTATTTATTCTTTCTATATATTCTTTGTATATCTCCATTTGTAATATGATCTATTTTTAGTTTCTTTGGACGCCTTCTTTAGCATTATATTTTTGTACTTTTTGAATAGATATTTTATTATTTATTTTGTATTACTATCTTAATGTATCAGTTTTAAATTTGTATCAAATCTCCTTGTGATTTCCATCGACATTTAATAAATCAAAATGGTTTTTGCCTGCTTTTTTGTAGGATTAGATCAAAAACTTTATTAAAACTTTTAAAACATAAAACAACATGTTGTGTGAGCGATAAAAAATCAGCATGATAAAATTTATAATTTTGCATTTGATACACAATTATGGTATTATATTATAGCATTTATTTTAATAAAAACATTACTAAAGATTCTTAATAACAATATATTATTTATATTCAAATTTATTAACAAGCAAGTTACTGCGTTATTTATCCAATGTAAATCAAGGAATTATGATACCAGGGGATATTGATTTTGACAACCCACATATAGCTTTTTTGGCAAATATATCTACCAATATCGCAATAACTTTAGAGTTTTCACTCCTATGTGTAGAAACTTGCATTGTTATTTATAGATGTGAAAGCTAAACATTCTCAAATCACACAGGAACAGTTGTTGGTACGCATTTCCAGATGTCAGTTAGAATTGCAGATTGCATTAATTTTTTATAGCAATATAGAAAATATAAATAGCTCAACAATTTTGTAGTTACATTTAGTCCCTAAACTAAGAAAACAACACTTGTAATTTCACTCCGCCCTACCTAATATATCCTCAACCCCACCGAATTTTTAAATAGATCAAGACAAAATCAAACACCTAATAAAGATTAGCGAGCTGAAACAAGTTCAAAATACAGCAAAGCTTATTATCCATGTACGTTGAAAAATGTTAATTCTCTTTTTAGTAAAATGAAGCTCTAAGCTTTAGACCCTTTCCAAAAAGATATAATTTTTCCATTTTTCATTTATACAAAATAGTGTTGACAATTGACTTTACAGATAGCTTAGCGACAGAATCGTTTTATTGAAGCAACCAAGGACATGCTCTAACAATTAGACAGCATTCAAAATTTTTGCTGATAACGCATGTGCACTAGGATTCTTCGACAGCAGTCTCAAATACACCCATTATATTTTTGTCCCACTTTCTTCCCATACCAGTCCTATGACAATTTCGTTTGCCATGGTTCCCTCGCATAGCTTCTGTTTTGGACAAAATTGACGAATTTTTTAATAAGATACTTAAATTTCTAACATCGGTTTCTATATTTTCCCAGGTCCTTGTTAGTCCCAGTCTCACTAATACTTAGTCCCATGGGACTGAATGATCCTGCAGAACTTCAATGTTCTCTCACCAAGCAACAAATAAAAGTTTACTTACAGATGTAAGTACAGAGAAGCAAAGAAAATTTCTTGTTTTCCCTATATACAAAATTAATCGTTTAAGATAGGTATATTGGGGAAGTTGGATTAGCAAAGTAATATAATTTTAGTTTTAATTTAATAGGGATATATGCCTTATGTAAATATTCAAAACTATTAAATTTGTTCTATTCCATAAAGTAAATTATGCAATAATGAAAAAAACAGAATTTGTGTTTTTGAATACATTCAAATGCAATACCTACTGACCAATTTTTCGGTAATTATATTGAAGCTACTATATTTTGTTAATAAAAGAGATATCTTGTGAATACATTGAATGCCTGTTGTGCGACACAACAGCAAGCCTGTGAAGAGCTCTATAATAATGATTATTTTAATTTTGAGATTTAATCGAGTTAGACAGCTTTTGTAGCGAAAATGCGATTTATAAATATTTTATAAAACTGTTTCAATTTAAAATTGAGGGTTTATAACTATGGCTTTTTTCTATGTACCATTTGTTGCCCTTCCAAAAAATAAGAACCTCCAGGTTTTGCATGTTCCCCTGTCTAGATAAGCCTTTGTATTTCACTATTAATATATCATTGACCCTGTTTACATTTCAATGCTGTATAAGTCTAACTTACGAAGTCTACTCAAATGTCTATTTTGAATGAATGAACTTACAACACTATATAGATAATTAATAGCACCATTAGGCAGATTTTCTTCGTTAGACTTGATCAATATCTCTTTTTGTAAATGGCGAACATTTAAGCATTCTAACCTGACGTCTTGAAGTGAATTTATCGATTTAGATACCAATAAATTAACTTCATTATTGGTCTGATACAGCCCGGTCTCTAGGACTAGCTGAAGATCGCAAATACTCAACCTTGATGATCACATTCATTGAATTGCTTTATCTAAAAACTAGTGCACATTTAGGATACCTCAATCAAGTCTTTTAAGAAATTATTCCTTTGTGTAATCGCTCAAAATTTATAAGAGTTGTGGGCGCAGCAACCGCTAGACTTTTGCAATCTCTTTCAATTGTGCTTTCGCGAGGGAATGCATATAATTTTAGATTTTTTATAATTTATGCTGTATATTGTAAATTTGGTGATAATTATTCATCTTTGTAATATTGATTTTGTAGATTTTTTAAATAAATTTTTACTTATATATCTATTTAAAATGCCATTTTCTTCAGACCGTGATGGCGATCGAACGCTGATTTAGTGTGTCCTCATTTATGTACAGTGCATGTAATACTGGCGATACTTGTTTCTATTACAGCCACGTTGATCAAGCCCTATTTATAATAACGATTGCAAGTATTGATTTTGCACTGTATTCAGTCCAACATTTCATGTATTGCAATTTTACGTACTCGATAGTTAACAACATTCTTTGCAAATACGTTTTATAAGCCTGCTTTTCGCATTTTGATATTGCTATCAAATTAGGAATATTTACCAATTGATTCCTGGTAACAAGTTAAAGTATATTAGAATATTTTAAAATACAAAGCAATATGATACTTTAAATCTTCTTAAAACTGCATTTTCATTCTAATATTTGTGAATATGAGGTATTGATTCTTGTAAAAAACTTGATGCCATGTTTGCTTTCCATCGTTGAAATGTATCGCCTAAGTATTTAATAGCCTTGGGGGATTCTCCATCAGAAATAATAATGTGCATAAATAATATAACCGAAATATATTTCGCTAATAGTTAGCATCGGCAGGAAATTAACCGCATTAATTTTATTTTTTTAATGAAAATATCTTTCAAAAATATAATTTTTTATTTAAAGTTAATCTTAAAGATATTTTGTAATATTTCATCATTTGAATGATCGCTTATAGTACATTGGAGATATTGCTTTGAAATTCGAAAAAAGATTGGTGTGCGGCGGTTTTTGAAAATTTATAACGAAATTTATTACTTAAAAACATCTCACGAAGAGTCAATATGCAATCGACTTCATGGATCACAACATTTTGGGGGGAATAAATAAGAGCATGAAAACCATAGCAATTTTCATTTATAAACCCACTCAAAATAGAATACAGAGGAATCTATACATTAATAAAAAATTATAAAAGCATTAAATCTATAAGAACAAGATGAAATTGCTTCAACTCTTTCAATTAATTAAAAAAACTTCAAAGAATTCAAATAGTTGCTGCATACGCTTGTCACAATTTAGTTAAGAAATTTATGAATATGTGACATAAATGTTGAACACAAGCCCATCTTATAACTGTATTGTGAAATATACTAACATTAATGATAGATGTGTCAGATCATTTCCTGTCAGAAGAAAGTTTGTATATGATAACATCATACTTAGTGAAGATAATTCTTTGCAGAAATTGAATAGAAAGTGGTTAAATTTTGAGAAAATTTGATGTTGGGGCTGTATCCAATGACTTAATGAAGCCTTGCCCAAAATTGATTTTTCTATTCGTTTGCAACATATAGTGCAACAGTAAGCATCTACATTGCAGGTTTTTGTATCATTGTCTAGCATATCATCTCATGTATCTTTATATAATAAACTATGCCCAGACAGTTGAACAATTAGGTTATCCTTTTAAAAATACTAGTAACCTTAAACTTAATTTCGAGTAGAATTCTACTCCAGAGGTAAAGAATTGCTTTCAATTGCAGTGAAACTGTATATTCTTGTCCTTGGAATTGAGAAACAACATACTCAGCAGACCTGCAGAGTTGGGGCCTTCAGCACTGCACTCCTTTCAATGTCTGTGAAAATATGTGATTCCTTCTTTTTTGCACCGTGTAGATATATTTATGCATCGGAAATAATATCTAGAAATCAACGTAGAAGTGAAGATGGCTGAAAACGATACCAATATTTTAATACATGTGGATCATTAACAAAAATGATTTATAAAGGCAGACATGATAGAATTTGACATGTGTTCCGTACATTTTTGTATTTTTGTTTAGCAATGACTGTTGGTTCAAATTTTAAATTAATCTGTACTCGTCAGTCCCATCCCATACATAATGGGGATTTTTATCACCATCAGAGTTCATTGAACCAGAATTATCCATAGAGTTAGACTAGCGCAACTTATTAATATTTCTTACTGCCCACTCAAGCATTTTTTTCAAACAATTAGAAACAGAAATCATAAAAGGACTAAATGTAAACAATGATATTATTATGATGGGAGACTGGAACCTTAACTTCTTGGACAGTAATGACAATTCTAAAAATTTTTTTTTATCAACTTTTAACTTGAAACTAGTTAACACTAACACCCCATCAAGATGTGCTCCAAAAAATGAAGCCTTGATTGATTATTTCTTCATCTCTAAAGATAGTTTAAATTTTATAGACACTCAGAATTTCTTTATTCAGTTCATTGGATCATAACTCTATGCTGTGATTCAACTCGCCTTCTAAGTTCAGATAAAATATGGTTAAAAAATACAAGAGAAAAGGACGATAATATACAGCAACTAAAAGAAATGGCTAAAAATGAGAATTGGGGGAAAGTTTATAGTGCTTTAACTCTTAATGAAATGTTAAATAGGTTTTCATATATACTCATTTATCATCTTGATAAATATAGCCCAGAAAAATCAATTTTAAGAAAGAAAATCCAATTATCACAACAATAAGAAATAACCATGGATTGATACGCATTGCTTAACTTTGATTAAACAAAAAAAGGATAAGTAGATTAAGTAAATTAATGAAAAATCCTCTGGGAATTTTGATTACTACAAAAGGCACGTAACTTATGCAACATAAAAATTAAGAATTCGTAAAACCAATATTATAAATCAAAATTTGAAAAAATTGATACTCAAAGGTTAAAATGGATATTTATTAATTCATTGTTTAACAAGAATAACAAAGGCTTTACTCCTGTACAAGAAATTCATCATAATGGCAAAATTATTAATAATACTAAAAACATTTGTACAACATTTAATAGTTTTAAAAATCTAGACAACTACAACGCAGAAAACATAAAATATAATTATAATGAAAGTGTCGAAACTTTTACACCAAAATTTCGTTTTTACTAGTTTGAAAAATGTTAGCAAGGTATTTAAAATATCGAGTTGTTTTGGAAAGAGAATTGACCTAGAAATGTAATGTTTAGTTTTCGATGAATTTTTTGCTGAGATATTCAGTGCCCATTTTAATTGAATGTCAAGTTTTCTATAAAGCACATCACTTAGATCAGTAAATAAGATGTTTGCATAATTAAGGTGGCTCATGATAAAAGCATGGAAGAATTGAATAATTGCACAAGGTGGTAATTGCTTAACTACTAGTGTCATACTTTTTATACCTATAGCTAGTTTTCTAACTGTTATGTTAATGTGAGTGTTGAACTTTAACTTTGAGTCAATGGTTACGCCTAAGTACTTGAAAGTGTCTACAATAGGTACATTAACAGTATTAATTTTCAAAGTCATTTTGGAAACATCGTAGTTATTTTTATTGGGCTGCAAAATACAAAATTCCGTCTTAGCTTCATTAATTAGCAACTTATGCATTGAAAAATATTTTGACAATTTGTTGCAATTGAATTCTATTGATTCCACTGCTGAGTGCAATGATGTATTATCGCTGAAGATGCAGGTGTCATCGGCATATTGAATTAGATTGCAATTGGTTATTGACTGCATGTCATTTACATAAATACTAAAAAGAAGAGGACCTAGAATCGTTCCTTGAGGCACCCCATTGTAAACCGGTAACCAATCAGAAAAAATATCGTTTAATTTAACTCTCTGGAATCTTTGGTTAAGGTAACTAGTTATCAATTGCTTACTATTACAAGAAAATCCTAAGTAAGATAGTTTTTCAATAAGTATGTTGTGATTAATCGAATCAAAGGCTTTTGAGAGATCTAAACAAGCTATAGCTACAAATTTATTAGAATCGAGGGATGCTCTCCAGTTTTCAGTAGCATATAATAGTGCATCAGTTGTTGAAAAATTTTTGCAAAATCCAAATTGGGTGTTCGATAATAAATTATACTTATCAAAATGTTCAATTATTTGGTTATGCAATAATCTTTCGAATATTTTACTTATTGGAGAAGTAATTGAAATTGGTCGATTGGTCGGTTTTAAAAACAATCTCAAAATTGAAATATATATTTAGCGTTACCTCTAAAATGGCCGTTTGCTACTTAAAAACTGTAGCCAATTTATTTGCTAATCCTCTCTGTGATATTTTGAATGTATGTATCAGATATTCTATTTTCGCGGACCAATTAGAACTAGCCAATATTAGACCGGTTTACAAAAAAGACGACTCAAATATATGCTCTAATTATCGCCGTATTTCACTAACATCACATATTAGCGAAATTTTTAAGAAACTAGTCTCTGATCAAATCAATGAACATTTCATTAAGTATAATATCTTATCCAAAACGCAGCACGGACTTCGAAAAGGAATATCTACTAATGATGCATCGATTTACGCCACTGAAAAATGGAGAAAGATATTGATGACAATAAGTACTGTGCTATAGCATGTCTTAATTTATCAAAAGCATTTGACTCTCTGAACCATAAAATTTTAATTTTCATAAACAAGTAGATAGCATAATAAAAAAATGGCAGTTTCGATTACACCAATATGTTATTTTTTTTTCATCTTCTAACTATTAATGCAAAAATTCAGCTTATTCATGCCTTAGTCTTAAGTCATCTAAATTATGCTTGCATTTCATATACAAAAATTGATACACACTATCTCAGAAAATTTGAAATACAAACAAATTGGGCAATTAATATTACATTGGGCTGTATGAGGAAAAAACATCAGTTTACGATGAATTTAAAGGAAACTTTTCGAAGCCAATAATGGCAATTTACAAACCATCTTAATGTACGTTCTACAATTTCTTAGAGAATCACTCCTTACAATTCAACAAATTATTTAGGCAAACAACATCAAAGACAAAACAAATGCAAAATTCTTTTATTAATACCTCAATCCGTCTTTGGAATGAATTGCCTAAAGAAATTTAGAAATCCAAGTCTTTAAAAACCTTTAAAACTAAAATAACAGAATTATATAAATTGCTTAGGCCTGAATTGTTCGAATATAAGTGGGGAGGTTTCAAATTTATTAACGCGAACTATAGTACTAAAAGAAATTGAAATATCGTGATTTAAGTGTAATTAATATTTTCTTGTAAATTCTATATATATATATATATATATATTAGTGTGCATGTATATTTTAGGCGCACTCTTGTACTGTGACCAATATTTATATTGAAAGTTTAGTACAAAATATGGTTTCTTCTTCTTTTTTTCTGAATCTATTTTTCAGTTTTCTGTTTGTCTGAATGCAATGCTTCATGTTGCCAAAGTTTATAGGTTTTACAGGAATAAAGCCATAGTCCTCAAAACCATTAAAATTAGTTTTTTGTATAAAATGGTTTTTCATTCCAAAAGCTTTTATTTTAAACTTGTAGATTGTTTACAAAATATTACATGAAATTACAAAATATATTAAAATATGCTGCAGAACAAGTCTAAATATTTAAAAATGAAACAATGTAACCATTTGCAATTAAGATATAAAAATAACAATAATTTTTCACATACTTGAATCTTTATTGTTGCTAAAAATATTTTGAATACATAAATCTTATTAATTTTTTTTATTTGATGATATTTGTAGCTTGAAAGTGCTTACATGAAGCTTATTATATATCTTTGCAGATAAATTATATATATATACAACTCCTCAAATCTTGTTTACATGTCTGTTACCTATGCATAGATCTGATCTTCTATTTCATATTTTTCATCAAGAAGCTGATCTCTTGGTGATGTCAGTACTATACTTGTATAAGCCTACTCTTAGTAAACGGGCATGTTGAGTTACGGACATTGAGTCTTGGTAAGGTTAACAACCAGCAAATTTACTAATGCAAAATATTTAAATACTATTTTCAATTTTTTCTTTCATTCCCACCGATTTCTTAGAATAAGATAGCATTGTATCATCAGCATCTTGAGTATTACGGTAATCAGCACAGCAATACATAAATCACTAGAGCATATTTTGAAAAGCAAAGTCCTTAATATAAAAGTGCAAAGGTATGATTAGAGAAGCGTAATTGCTTATGATGCTTGTGCACAAACGACTTAGAAGGATCTAGACTAGCATTTGTCAATGATTTTACAAAATTTTTCAGTAACACGTAATATAGCATCATTATTTAATACATTTACTTAAAGTTGAAAATTTTGTAGATGCATATTGCATTGATTAGCTAATAAACGTTCAACTACTATACTAAATAAGTTAAAGAAATTGGTCTATATTATAATTTAGACAATCTTCAATACTAGTAATTTTAAATGTTTAGTGAAAATAGATTGTGTTAAGTATAAAACAACAAGGTTACTTCAATTTGTTTTTAAATTAAAAATAGATCTTGTAATTTCACAGTTTGAAGGACATTTGAAAGAAAAGTTTGATGAATTTTATTCTGTGAAAAAATTAAGCTGATTTAGCACATTTCTTCTTTAACCCTTCTACGTCGTTACTTTGAAAATATGGGGCAAAGTTACCCCAAATTATAAACTCCATATTATTTAATACATAATAAATTTAAAGAATTAAGGACTGTGGGTGTGACAGAAAAACCCCAAACGACGTAGAGCGGCTAATATTTTCTAGATTTTGAAGTGTTTAAAAATATTGCAATTTTTTCATTAATCCCCACCTACTCTTGTTAATTTTTAGATATTTTTGCCTTTATTATATTGGTGCTACATCGGTTACGAATTCCTTTTTAGGCGACATGAATTTTTCCGTTTTTGACATTATATGCATTTGTCAACATTCCTAAATTCAATGCATCGATAGTCAATTTAATTCACGGAAGTAAAAAATAGATTTTCAGATTTTGATATTCTTTTAACAGAGCAATAAATATTTAAGTACAGTGTTGAAATTCAGTGAATTTATCAATCATTTAGATCGGTGTAACTGAGGAAGTTCATTGTCAATCTATATTTAAGAATTTTAATACGTTTTTGAATTTATCTAATATTTTAGTAATGTTTATTGGGCTTAGGAGGTTCAATCTCATCATTTGAATATTAAGTTAAAAAACAATAATCAGAATATGGAAGTCAGAGAATATATAATCCAATAAAACTCTAGAAGGAAATATTAAACGTTAAAATAAAGTTTAGTAATTCCGTTTTTAATCTTTTTAACTAGGTTAATATTCCAAGCTCATTAGCATGACATTACCGTTATTGCTTTCGATTTCCAGTTGTAAGAAAAAGCTATTTGTGAGTATTTTTTCGACAGTATGATATGTTTAACAATAAGTTGGCTTAATATTAACAAAGACCTTTGAAAACATTGTTTATATTTATGATTTTGAAATATTACTTTGCTTCCTAAATTTTTTGATAATTAAGGTGCACATAATTTTTTAATTAATTGATTAAAAAAATCGTAAAATTACATAAGTTTCAGCTTCAAAAATTATCTACCAAAGACGTGCACACTATTTTTCAGCTTTGAGCTTAATAGGTGCCGCGATAGATCTATATCTATTTTATATGAATGAATTTCGAAGACATGCCTTGCATTTAGGCTTGAAACATTTCTTCGATTTGTACATTAAGGCGCTGGACACAGAAAATAAATGAAATGACGCACACAACTTTCTACATATTTAGTAAGCACTCGAAATTCTACAATATTAATAGTAAATGATATACTTTACCACAAATTCAAATAATTCATTTTCCAAATTTACGCCTTGCAAAATGTTTGACCTTTAAAGTAATTTTAATTTTTAAGCTTATTTTTAAAAAATTCTTTCTTCAAAATAGAACACTATTCTAAATTTAATAATGGAAACGTTTAGTTTTAATAACGCTAATGTCAAAATGCAATAACGAAAATGTATAATTTTAATAACAAAAATGCTTAGAATCAAAAACAGAAATTTTCGTATATAATATAGCAGAAATGATTAGACCGCACATCAAATTAAATGGGATGACTTCAAAGTAAAATACTAATCGATCGAACGAAGGAAACGGTGAACTCTTATAAAATCTGAGAGGTTAATGACTTTGATTGTTGTAGTTGACTAATCATAGAGTTAACTGTACAACAACTATACTGTAAACCCCAATTTCGTCAGTCACAACTGCACACTGGTGCTTGTTGTTATTGTTTTTAGAATTGATTTGAAACACCTGACAGTCAGTTATTTTTCTTGAACTTTAGATTACCATTTAACACGGGTTTTCAGGGTTGTTGATTTTAATCAGTTAAATAATGATTCTAAGACTGTACCGAGATTAAAAATATTGTACGTTTATGTGTGGCAATCAAATGTCAATTATGCAACTTTTTTGCTACCAAATTTTTATTAAAACGGTGTACTCATTACAATTATGTGATGTAGCTAACATTGAAATGTGTTTAAGTTAACAAATAGCAAAATTGATTAAAATTCTCTGACGCTCACAAGTCCGTGGTGTAAAATTAATTGCCCACAAATGGGAAAAATTTGCATTGAAATTAAGCGTTTGTAAAGTCATTTCTACACAAAGTATTTTTATTTTTACTCTTTCAGTCAACTTCATAGACAATATTTTCTTACTTAAAATTTGAAAGTAGCCATTCGCATTTTTTTTGAAAGTTAATCATAAACGAAATAAGATGCCTGGAAATTATATAATTATTAAATCCTTCATGGTATGTTAATCAAATAAGATTATGCGGATGTATTTTGAATATTTACCGAAATTCAATTCCTGTCACTCATTTTTGTAATATATTATACTTAGCAATGAGTAACAACTTAAAATCATCTTTTTATGTTTTTTCTATTTAGGAAAGCTTTATAAAGAATTTGCGTAGGTCACAAATACAGAAATTAGAGAAATTATTCAATTCTGTCCAAAAATCTGCTACCATTTTGCTTATAATTTTTAAATGAACAGACGAAGTTAATTCTATAGCAACAGGGCTACCTAGTGGTCCGGAGAGATGAAGTTTAACAGTACTTGTCATTCAACGGTGAATGATAAAAGTGAACTTCACGCTATGATTAGCATGTTCAAATATTCAAATTATATTGCAAATTCTCAGCTGAATTTTGAAATGTTTCATTGAATTTACCACTTTTCAAGACTGAAAAGAAGCGAATTTTCATCTTAGAAAGTGACTCAACTTAGCTTTTTTTCATGCTTGTACATGCATATTGAAGTTCGCAGAAACATTGAAACGTTAAATATTCTAAGGCTTTGGGCTAATCACGATCCTCATAACACATCAACTGGATGACAATTATCACAATGTTTGAAATTTTTATTAGTTGTCTAATAAAATTGGGAAAAAATTATAAAGTTGTGTTGATAAAAATCATTTGTCACATAGAAATAAAGTGAAATTAGATTGTATGTGAAATCAGAGACTCATTTTTTACATTAGTTTTTATCTGTAAGGAAAAATAGTTCAATTCCACCTAAAGCAACGAAATATCTAAGAATTTTTTTTTCGTAGGAATGGGAAAGAGTGCAGCCGATCCAGATGGGACAGCGTGAACTGTGCGCTTGCTCGGCCCACATGGGTGCGCTACTCCAGGTCGGGCCAGGCCAGGCCAGAAATAAATGGACAGTTGGCTGAACTGTGGGCTAAAATTTTTAACTAATCTTGAAAAAGAGTATAGTTTAAATAATTTCAATGTATGTTATCAGGTTTTTTTTCAGCTTGTGTTAAACAAACTATTTCGTGTTTTTAATTAATATTGATTTTGTTGTTTTTCCATACATTTCTGCTTGTTTCGTGCTTTGTTTGCCCTAAGTCAAGAACTGACTATTTGAATAAATGTTGGGGGCTGACTGTGGGCCAAAGTAAAAGAATTGAGCCAAGTTAGGCCTGGACGAACCAATTTTGAGACCATGGATTCATTTTCAGATCCAGATCGATTCCACATCCATGGAAATTTCCACGGATCTCCAAATCCATGGATAAGTCTGGAAATTCTATTTTACCCTAATAGAAAAAGTATTTCTCCCAATGTGCACTGTACAGTGGAACAATTTAATAATTACCTACCAATAAATCTGTTATTAATCCTTACCTTAATATATTAATACTATCTAGTTAGTTGAGCATAATTTTGCTGACTCTAATAATTGGAATGAGTAGCAGCCCTGACCACACCCAAGCCATAATTGAACAGCAATTGAATACGTTCTTAGACAATACTATCCGTATCCGTTTACACAATTTATCTTGGAAGATGAAAGAGCTAATTTATATGTAGTCAGAATGTCTGGGTATTAAAAGTACCCCCAAATCGTGCTTACCGAGTATACAAAAATAATCCAGGTTGTTGTGCACAAATTATGTTGAAACTTTAAAATATAGTATTTCTAAGCTTTTAATGAAAAGTCAATCAATATCATCAATTGAATTTTAATCTTTTAAAACAGGGGCAGTGGCGGCGGTACAAATTTTGGTTAGGTGTGGAAAACAAGTCACACTTATTACCCAGCACATTAACTAAATAAGAGCAGTTTTACTGTTTAAGTCATTAAATTTAGGGAGGTTCTTCTGAAAAATTGATTTTAAGGGGGCAATTGCCCCTCTGCCTTCTACTTGCGAGGCCACTGTCAACTGTTAAGTGATTGCATTTATTGAGTATAACATTTAACAAATAAGATTACATAAAATTACGTTGTCCATTAAGTAAACCAAGTTGAATCTGAAGCAATAGGACCACTAAGTCATTAGGTCGTCATATTGATTATTGCCCTGTGGATTTGGCAATTCCATTAGTCAATGGAAAATGCAACTCAAATGGAGAAAGTCTATTTCAATGTATAGAATATGGGCTTTCAAGCAACATAAACAGATTGGAAAAGCTAACAAACCATGTTGTTAATTATTGCTTTTCTGCATCATTTCATGCGAAGCAATATTAAATCGAAATTACCTCCCACAATTTTTAAAAAAGAAGGGATCAATTCCTAAAGCTTCAAATCGTTTAGTTTACACATAACAGTTAAAATATAGTGAACTCCCTTATAAGTTTGTTATGGTTTGCAATATTGTAGGCGTATATATGCCATTAAAAGTCCTTCAGCTACAAAGCATTCAAAATAGTGCTATGCACATAAATACACCGAACACAAAACTTTAAGCATTTGCACTTGCAAATTCTTGTATTATGCAGAGATGAAATATATAATTACTGAAAGCATACATATTTGTACACAAAGAATTCTGCTAATTGATTCGGTCTATATATAAGAGAACATATCAACATATGAAATTTACAAAAGCAAAGCCTTTCATCAAAGACTTCTTTGTAAATTATGAGATAATGTCTTCTTACCACTATTTGAAGGCATGCAAGTGACCTGAAAATCTCAAAGAATAAGTTTTTCTCAAATTATTGGAAATCAATTTTATCTTATCAGACATCAGCGTATATTTTGACTACAACTGCTTAATTGAATCTCGATACTTTTTTGAACTAAGTGCACCTAGAATAAGGTAATTAAGGTAAACACTTTTCCCTATTCCCATTCAGTTTTGTTCTGAACTCAGCAGTAATGTAGCATTTCATACAACGAGTATTTGTTGAAGAATTTAACTATTGTCCTAAAATCAGACCCGAGGTCAGAGAGAGTAGGCAATATTCAACAACCTATAATGTGTCAACATGCTAAAAACCAACGATATCTCCTTAATACATCTATTTCTGATGGTAAATGAGCCCTTCCTATCACAAATTCTTGGCTACGATCGTGCCTAACTAACGATTATCTTAATAAAAAGGTCTTTAAAAGCTCAGTAGAAACACGTTAATGTTATTTTGAACTAAATCCCTCTGAAAGCATTTTAAATTTCAGAACCATCATCCAGTCGAAAAATCTGCTGTTTTTGCTGTGATTTCTTTGATTTAGTTTCTTTTCTCTTTCTCATTTTTGCAAAACATGCATATATTATTATTAACATCTTTCTGTAATTTCCAAGAAAATAAATTCTAATTGTGTATTCTTAGTAAATGAATATTGCCTGCCTATATTAATCAGGGTTTTTAGTTTAGAAAATTAACATTAGAATTTCTATAGTTGGAAATCGTTGTTTTCTTTCAACAAATTTAGCAAACTCGCATCGATATGTTTTTATACATGTTGGTTTTTAAGGATTGGACCTAAAAAACTTTAATACTCCCTAATTATTGGATGGATTTTAACAGAACAATGCATTAAAAAAATCTTGCTAAATATTATTTTTACTAATTACATTCTAAATATAACATTTTTCATGTGCTGCCTTCCTGAAGGCAAACAATAATTTCCATTTTGCTGAGTAATCTCAAACCGTTTCTATTCTATCACAGAAATAACTTTTATTGGAAGTGGACTTGAAAGTTGCTAAAAAAATCTGCTGAAGCTAAAACTGCTGTAAAGGGTTTGTCATTTAAACATTTTTAAATCATTTTAATAATAATTTTTATCATTTTCACCAGTGCAGTTTTTAGCAGATTGCCAAATAAGAGTCAACATTTTTTTGGTTGAGAAAGCAAAGCATGCAAAATATTTTTTTTTAGAAGTAATTAAGTCAACTTAGAAATTTTTAAAATTTTTTTAGTGCTTTGTTCTTTAAAATCCCTCCAAATATTTAGGGAGTTATTAAAGATTTTTTAGGCTCGATAATTAAAAACAACCCTATATTTTTTCAAATTTTCGCTTTTTGTAATATCATACTTGCACAAGCGAGGAATTTATAATGTAAACAATGAATTAAGCAATAATATTCTAAAAACATCTCTTTTGTCGATTAATGAGGACATAATTAAATGAAATTTAATTTATTGAATATAATTAATGAAGTATAGTACATTTTCAATTTTCATTAGAAATTCTATTAAAAAATTAAATTTTCCTCTAATTTGATACATTTTGTGTTGATTTGAATTTCTTGAACTTGTATAATTTCACATTAAAATTTGAATAAAAGAAGTCAATCAGACGCTTCCTTCCTCTTTTAAAGAAAAAAATTCTTTGAAATCACATCACAAGTGATGCTTTTATTTAGACTTGACTACTCACTCCTGCAATACTTAATACTGTTTACTTTTATAATTAATGCAAAAACTCTATACTTAGCGTTTGTTTGTTAAATTGTAATGCACTTTTCTAAAAAATCAAGGAATAGACTTGAGCTTTACTCCGATCCGCATACAAGAATTATGAAAATAGAACTTCTAAATATAAAATATTGATGAAATTTGGTTAGAACCAAAAGTGAGTACAACCATAAGTCTATAACGCGATTTTAACAAAAATGAAAAACACAATTTCCACAATTTATTCATTCAAAAGTTCTAAACAAACACAGAGCGCACACCAACACATGGATTACTCTTTCAATAGAAAGTTCTTGCACAACATCTACATTGCACGTCACCATTAATAAAGAACATGGAGTTTTACGATTTACCAACCTAAAACTTGTATATTAGTATACTTGTACTTAATGAAACTATATGCACACAAGTGTTGCACATGTTTCATCCTAATGTCAAATCTACGTGCGCTCCCATCGGATACAGGTAAATTACGACTTGTACAGATACCATTTTTATGTGATTGACAATTTGGTAAAATTCAAAATGGGAACGATTATCAAATTTCAAACATTTTCGTTTTCAGATCATGAGCTTTACTAAGTTTACATGTATAATTATGTATAGTTATGTCCTCCTTCGAAACTCCTGTTGCTTCATTTATTGGTGCAATAGCCTACCAAATATCATATATCAACATACTCCGAGACACTGTACAGAACGCATTTTTCTTCTACCTTTAAATAATATAACATCTTCATCCTAATATAAAGTTAGTTAATCAAACGAAGATTCTTCAATAACCAAACAAATTATGATGGATTACTTGTTTCACTTTCTTGAGCTTTGCAAAATATCCTGAATTATGCAACTTACTCACATTTCTAATAGAAAATCCGGCTTTAGACTTTTGTGATTTTTCAATAAGCCCAAATTATTCAGTTAATGCTTAGGGTTCAAGAGTCTATTAATAGTGCTAAGGAAGTCGTAACACTATTCAAACTTTGCTATATTTCTGTATTTTAAGATCTAGCTGATGAATATCAAGAACTTCCTAAAAATTCCTGCAATTACGATGCTACACAAATAACTAATATCCGGAATTATATTGATAATATGAATTTAGATTTTTAGGTTTAGGAAACGTGAATTTCTGACTTTGGTTTAGTGATTTGGTCTATAAAAAAGGTATTAGATTAAAAATTTTGGTTTTAGTTTAGGAAACATGAATTTGTTGCTTTGGTTTAGGGCTTAGGTCTATAAAAAATAGGAATATAGGTTTTTCTGACTTTGGCTTAGGGCTTCGGTCTACAAAAAATAAGAATTTAGGTTAGGGTTATTATTAAAATTAGGTGAAGTATAGATCCTATATGCCTATTTAGGCATCAACCTAACCGGGATTAGAATTAGGGTTATGCCTAAATATATGTTTTCAGTGCAAAAATTTTATTTTCTGTGAAAATAAGGTTACTGTGGGGGGGGGGGG
>CABFPE010000126.1:706035-742572 GCA_900660155.1 Hofstenia miamia | reverse complement strand
TGGGTTTGAGAACTGTGACCTGTGGAACCCCCACGGTCTGTTATAATACATTTTGATTTTTTACCATTAAGTATAACTCTTTGCTGTCGATTTTTAAGGAAAGTCATTATTAAGTTAACAGATTTGTTATCAAAGTTATAATATATTAATTTGTCCCTTAATATGTCAAAATTCATTGAGTTAAGAGCTTTGCTCAAATCAATGAGTGCAACACAACTACATTTGCTTAGGGTTAAATTAGATTTTATTTGTTCTGATATTTATAAAATTGCATCTTGAGTGCTATAACCATTACAAAAACCAAATTGTTTTTTTTTGAAAGAATATTTTCAGATATCAAATATGCATTAATTTGATTATTTAATATTTTTTCGAATAATTTACTAAAGAGATGGCCAATGCAAATGGGCCTATAATTTTGTGTATTTAGAGGGTCGCCTTTTTTATATATAGGGCTATGTCAGATTTCTTAAATATATCCGGCAATTCATTATCAATAATACATTGGTTAAATGCGAATAGTAGATGTTCACTAAAGATATGAAAATGACGTTTAATAATAAAGATTGGAAGATTATAGAGTGCCGTTGATTTATTTTGTCTAAAGTTTTTGTTATGGTTTCTAGTTCATTTGCATTTATGAGTCTAAACGAAAAGTGTGTTTTTCCTGGGAATTTGTTAATGTTTTTCTTTTTTTTATATTGGGGAAAATTGAAATTGCCAAGTTCCTTAAATATTGTATTTAGGTGGTCTATTATTCTTGTTTTTTCTCTTGTAGCTGGGTTATCAATACTTCATTAATATCAGTTGAAATTCCTTTACTTTTTCCCAAAATTTTATGAATATATCGCCATTTTTCTGTTGTATTATTTCGTTTATTGAAGAATCTTTTTTGTTTTAAGGCAGATTTTTTTATTTCTTAATTGTTTAATAATCCTCTTTGATTTTTCGTAATTAGTCCAATTAGTTGTTGTCGGTTCTGTTTGAGCGAGATCAAGCAATTTTCTTTTAATAATTACTAGTTCATGTATGCCACTATCGTCGGTATTTGATAAAGCAAACTTGCGCGCTTTGAATTTTACTTTGCGGTACTTAATTGGTGCCGCTTTATTAACTGCACTGCAAATTTCTTTTGAAATATAATTAATCATGCAAGATCCAGATTTTAATGATTAATGTTCTGTTGATATTTTTTGATGTCAGAATTGAGGGGAGCAATGAGGCCTGTTTTTTTTAAGAAGGAGGTGATGTTCGTTGTAGAATAATTCTGGATCTTCTTCTGAGAGAGTTGATGAGAGTTGTGACGAGGATATGAATAAATTGTTGTTGTTTGATTTGAAAAAAGATTGTGAGAACGGACATACTTCAAGATACTGCTTCCAATGAGAGAGGTAGTTCCGGGCTTGATAGATTTTACAGATAAACGAGGCTTGGGATGAGTGTGATGTTGATGGACATTTTGAGGTTCTGGCGAGCGATTTTCTGGATGATATCGTCTGAAAGATTCATATCGATGAGGAGAAGGTGAAGGCGATCTGGAGTTTTTTTACATTAAGAGGAGTGTATGATGGAGTTTCTTCTGAGAATGGTGAATGAGTAGGACTAGTGGCAGAGGCTGATGTAGAACTGAGAGAGTTTTTGTAAAGGAGCAAGAGAGCTTCAACGGGGTTTTCTTTATTAACACGAGAAAACAGTTGATGAAGCGGCGTTTTCTTTTTATCTTTTATAAAAGCATTTGCCGCATTCAGGGACGTAGCACCAGCAAACACGTTCAAAATGATTGCTTCACGGAGCAAAAGTGAGACCTGACCGTATCCGGTGAGATCTGACATAATTCTTGAAAAAAATCAATTGTTGAAAGATTTAATAGCCCAATTAAAATCAAAATGTGGAAAGAATTCACAAAACAAAATCATACACAATAATTAGATATATTTCCTAAAATTTTAAATGAATACAATAATACAAAACATAGCTCTATAAAAATGACTCCAATTGATGCATCAAAAAAGAAAAATGAAGATAAAGTTTACAACAATTTGGTCAATGACAGTAACCACATTAGTACCCTTAGAGCTAAATTTAAAGTAGGTGATAAAGTTAGAATATGTGGGCTTAAAAGGAAAGTTTTTGATAAAGGTTATGCACAAAGCAGGACTGAGGAAATATTTGTTATTGATAAAATAAAATTAACAGACCCTATAACATACAAATTGAAGGATTTAGCTAATGAAGAAATACAATTTTATGAATATGAATTACGAAAAACGGATCAGGATATTTTTAGAATTGAAAAAATATTGAGGAAAAAGAATTGATTGATATTTGCTAAGTGGTCAGGCTATCCTGATAAATTTAATAGTTGGATAAAGCAAAGTTAGTAGTCCTTCATGATTGTTTCAATAATGTTTTGTTTCTTTATTTGAATATTCATAAAAGCTGTTGTTTGATCCTGCTTCGTATAACTTTCAGTTAAATGATAGTGCTTTCCTTCATACATAGTATCAATATTATACATTTTCTTTCTTTAATAGTGTTTTATTTGAATTTTATCATTCATTTTTTTACAAATGTTTTAATTTCTTGTTCTTTTCTTTTTCTAATTTCTTCTTCCTTTTCCATTTCACATTTATACAATATTGGTTTTTGTTTTGAAGATTTCTTATTGTGCTGTACGCTTAAAAGATTATCTTGATACTCATTTGCAAAATCCTTGATACATCCGTTTTCAATCTCTTCCAGCATTTCTTTATCTTTTGATAGAACATCAAAAATCAAAGAAATTTTTGGTTTATATTTACTTTTAAACGTTCCCTGAACTGTGTTAAGTTTTGTATAATATTTATTTACTTGACTATCTTTTGATCTTAAATGCCAAGTAAGCCTTGTTTCAGACTATTACAAGTTGATCCAGTGTAAATTTTATTTGAATTTTCAAATTCTACTTTATATATCTTTCCTTCTTTATAGTCACTATTAAACTTAGCATTATATATTCCAAATTAGCCATTAGATGATTTTAAAATTCTTTATGTATATGGAAGGGTTTATGTGAATATGTTCAAATTTTGTTGTTCTAGATAAAGCAGTATATACTTCTATTTTATCCATCACATTTACATTGTATATATTATAAAGTTTATTGATGTCACATCCTTGAAATTTATAAACTGTTGGACAAAATGAGGGAATAAAATTCTTTCAGAAATCATCAATAGTAAATTTTAAGTCATTATTTAATTTAATGTATTCATTGTGTATTTCTTCAAAATTAAATTCCTATGTATTAAATATCTGTTGCTGGTCAAGGGAGCAATGTTTTTTCTTTTTAATAAATTTTTTACAGCATTCTTTTGTGACTAGTTTTCTTGTTTTGATTCGAAAACATAGGTTTTACCTCATTAAATTGTCCTTCAATTTTGTTTGTTTATAGTAAGGATTTTAACATATTGTAAGTGTTCTTATCTTACCTGCCAGTTTCCTCTTGTAATTCAATATTTTTTAATTGGGCACATTTGCATTATTGCAGGTGATATCAAGTAATTATACTTAATTAAAGAGTGGCTTTCTACAGGTGAACATTGATGTGCATCACCAAACACTTTAACAGTATATCCATATTAAAGAAAGCCTTGACAAATTTTTGATATCCATTTATTTGGCGCCATACAGAATGCATCTATAAATATCTCCTTGTTCTTTAAATCTTCTAATTTGTTATAACTATATTCAGAAAAATAACTATCAAATGTATAGCAAATTTTATTAACGCTCTTTAATCTTCTTTAATTTTTGTTTTCAATTGCTTTATTTGTATATGTAAAAACAATTGGATTTTTGCTGTTTTTAACAAGTTCACATAAATTGTAGTCTCATCTGATCCTGCTGGTCCTACATAAATTGTTCCATTTCCATCTTCACAAATATATGAATCTATATCTAAGTTTTCTCTATAATGCTTTTCAAAATATGTTATGTCATCTTTATACACAAGTGGTGTGCCAATATATGAGGAATTAAATGTAATATCTTTCTTGTATTCATATATTTTTTAGGATTTGTAATATATATTCCATCTGTATTCATTGCATATACTTTTGAATATGCTGTACATGCTTCATCTATCAATTTTAGGCATTGTAGAATTGAATTAGATATAACAAAGCAATTTATATATGTGTTGTCTTGAAGAATTCTTTCACATTTTTGTTCTTTTATTTTGTAAATATTGTCTAATTTGTGAATAATTATGTTTTTTTGAAATCATTGCTTCAGTCCAACAATTCATTGCAGTTTAATATTCTGCACATGTGAAACCATAATTAGTTTTATTGTACTTTGTACCTAATTCTTCAATAAAACTATTAGCTAATGTTTTAGCTTCTTTTTCAGGAAAAGTATCAAATATATATTTTATAAAATACTGAAAAGTGTCTGGCCTTAAGCCCTTCTTTGCTAATAATTTATATTTAATATTAGAGATTGGCATATTCCATTTATTGATTAAATATTGTATTAAAGAGTATGAATAGAAACCAGCTTCTATTTTTTACATATCCAGGTTTTTTAGACTCATCTAAATCATATTGCAGTGATTGTCTATTTGTCTCTTGATTAACTCCATCAACCTCAATAGAGACAACTTCAATGTCATCACCAACATTTATTAGGAGTTCTATTTCATCAATATAAAATTCTCCTCTATATGTATTGAAATTTAATATATCCTTATTTGTAAAATTACTGATTTTATTATGTATTGAATAAATTGGGATTGGATCTTTGTTTTTAAAGAGAATAGAAGGGTAGCATTTACATATATCTAGACAAGCAATTTAATCACAAAAATCTTGCTGTCTCATATTTTAACACAATTGTAGTGACTTTGGGTAAAAATAATCTAAGATCTGCCTTGTTAATTCATAATATTGTGATTGTAGAATGGATCCATTTTGTTGTTCTAACAAACTATTTGAAAGAATTTTAAATGATTGATTTGACCATATAAATATATATGTTTTATAAATTTCACATAATTTATTACATATTAGTCTTCTCTTATCCTATTGTTCATTTAAAACCATGATGTTTAAATTGTGGTCAATAAATCCATCTAAGATCCCTTATTATTAAAATGAATGTAATCTATGTAGTATTCTAGCACTTTTGCAATTTGTACTTCTTCATGTAAAACAATTACAAATTTTTGTTGTTTAAAGTGCTTAAGATCAGTCAATTGAATTAATTTGACAATTTTCTCATGTCTATTTGACAATTTTGGTACTTTCATATATGGTAAAAGGTTATCTGTCCACCATGATTAGCTTTTGATGCTGTTATTCTTAAATCATTGTCTGAAATTGGAAAGAGGTGGCTGTCTTTCACAATGTAAATTAAGGTGATGTCTGGATGACTATTTCTGTAGGGAATACATTTTCTATACAATGGATCAAAACCATTGAGGCATACCCTTTTATGATAAGCTTTTAGCCAATTTATAATCTCTTCTGTACTTATCATAGGACCACCTTTTGCAAATTTGTACAATTCCTGTTTTAATGTTTGCTTAGTTTTATTTTTTATTTGCTCCAAATGTAATTTAAAACACATTAATTGTTTCCATTACTTTGAAGGTCTGAGTTATCAAAAATTGAAACTAATAAATGCTTTCTTATTTTATGTTCTTTTATATCCATTTTACATAATTTATAATTTCAAAACCAGGTTTGTTAATTGTTTCATATGAAGACAACTTTTCATTAATAGTTCTTAAAATTGTATACATTGCAAATGTGTACATACCTTCATTGTTTAAGTTTTGAGGTATTATAACATTTCCTGGTCCAAAAATATAATTTCTTTGCCTTTTTGTTTTATTATCAATTAAATCAAGATCAAATGCAATAGAAGCCTCTTTGCTTTTGTAGTTACTTAATAAACCTTTTTAAAATAATTTCATAAAGCTTTCTGTTCTATATCTTGGCTATNTTTAAGTTCTATGTTTTTTGTGAGATTTCTGTTTGTCTTATGGGAAAATATTATAAATTGTGTTTTTTCAATATTTAGTTTCAATTGATTATTTGAGATATATTTTGTTAAATTTTCGATGTCATATTGGAAATTTTTAGTTACATTAAAGGCATTTATATCAATACAGGTATCATCTGCATATGATAAATTTTACTGTTTTTTGCCTGTTGAGTTATGTCATTAACATAGATTGCAAATAGAATAGGTTTGAGAACTGTGACCTGTGGAACCCCCACGGTCCGTTATAATATATTTTGATTTTTTACCATTAAGTATAACTCTTTGCTGTCGATNGTAGTGATACAGATTTCTTTGAATATTCAATATTTTCTTGGGTTTTGTTTATATCTTTTTGGAAATTTTCTTTCAATATATTCAAGGAGATCTGTTTTTGGATGGAAATCTGCCTGTATATTTTTTAGATATATTTTTGGTGAGTGTTTTTTTAAAATGTTGTAGTAGAGATACATATTTCTTTAGATATTCAATTATATTTATTTAGTTGGAAATTTTCTTCCTATATATTCAAGGAAATCAATTTTTGTATGGAAATCTGCCTCTATATTTTTTTGAATATTTTCTATCTATTTTTTGGTGAATGCTGTTTGAAATTTTTTACCATTTCTGTATATGTAAAATAGAAAAAACATTTTATTATGGTTTGCTAAATCTAAAAACAAGTAATAAATTGAAAATCATCAAGAAGAAGAATAATAATATCATTATTCAGTTCAGTGCTTAGATTCAACACATTGTTGTTTGCTGTGCCAAATGCATCATAAAAAAAATAAATATTTACAAATTACTATTTTCAAATTACTGTCTGCAATAGGGCAGTCTATTTATAGAATTGCTATAGGATTCTAGTGCCTAATAGAATTCATCAAAATTTGAACTCAAACTTGCTCAAAATCACTATAAAATAAATGTTTTTTACTGTAAAATTCCCTTTATTTAGAATGATAGTGCCCATAATGGGATAGTGCCTGTATTAGGCATCTATTTAGTTAAAGGATAGTGCCCATAGTGACCAATCACAATCTATTTATATACCCCACCTCTTTCTCCTTGTAATCAATTAGCACATATGAAATCTCCTTCTATATTTCTTTGGAAATTTAGTTATATATATTTCAACATCCATTACATTCTTCTTGGAAATTCAGCTTTATATTTTGCTTAAAAAATAAACTTTGAAATTTCAGATTCAGGATTACACTATGAGATTTCCAAATTGCAAAATGTTACAACATAGCATCTGCAAATTTTATTAGATGTAAAAGTGAAATTATTTGAAACATCTGTTATTTTAATTCGAAGCATATAAACACATTAATGTGAAGCAATAGCTTGTATTCAGTTGCAATATGTCAATGGAAAATAAAGTTGATCAACTAACTTCTCTCATTGAGGAAATGCTAGAAAATCATCCACAAAAAGAAATGTTCATGAAAAAATATAATATTATAGTAAATCCACCAACTTCATCAAACTTAACCCCAGATATGGAGGACTTAAGAATTCAAGGCATTGAAGACTGAATCATAAAAATAAAAAAGCCCTAAATGACAGCATAATTTGTGGATAATTTTATAGGAACTTTGATAATGATGAATTTCTATATGAAGACTACAAAAAGTTATTCCTCAGCTGGAAAATATATAAGTACAAATTTGTTATCATTGCTCAAGAGCAATTGTGCTTTCAGTGAGGGCGGGGAGATTATTAGAAGATGCATAGACCAAATGTCGCTAAAAAAATCAATTCTACATCTTTAAAAGAAAACTTTCCTTTTTCAGTTAATGGATTTGTTTTCTCATTAAACTTTTTAAAACTTGCAGTGAATTTAATGGATTACAGCAGTGCATATTATCTTTAGAAACAATGCAGCGCTATCTGCCAATAATAATAAAATATAAAGAGTCCTTCAATGAATTTAAAGATCTACGATAACTTTACAACTCCAGACACTGCTGTATAACTGGTAAAAGTTATATTTCATTCCATTTTCTTCAATTAATTTTATTGGAATATTTAATTTTTTTCAAAAAGTTGTACCACCATTACAACTTTAACACCTGTTGCCTTTTCCATCTCAAATTTCCAGCACATTGAAAGCGTGTTTCAAAATATTAAAACACTTTTCAAAAAGTTATACCAGCGTACAACTTTAACACCTGTTGCCTTTTCCATCTCAAATTTCCAGCACATTGAAAGCGTGTTTCAAAATATTAAAACACTTTCAAAAAAGTTATACCAGCGTACAACTTTAACACCTGTTGCCTTTTCCATCTCAAATTTCCAGCACATTGAAAGCGTGTTTCAAAATATTAAAACACTTTCAAAAGTTCTATCAGCGTACAACTTTAACACCTGTTGCCTTTTCCATCTCAAATTTCCAGCACATTGAAAGCGTGTTTCAAAATATTAAAACACTTTTCAAAAAGTTATACCAGCGTACAACTTTAACACCTGTTGCCTTTTCCATCTCAAATTTCCAGCACATTGAAAGCGTGTTTCAAAATATTAAAACACTTTCAAAAGTTCTATCAGCGTACAACTTTAACACCTGTTGCCTTTTCCATCTCAAATTTCCAGCACATTGAAAGCGTGTTTCAAAATATTAAAACACTTTTCAAAAAGTTATACCAGCGTACAACTTTAACACCTGTTGCCTTTTCCATCTCAAATTTCCAGCACATTGAAAGCGTGTTTCAAAATATTAAAACACTTTCAAAAGTTCTATCAGCGTACAACTTTAACACCTGTTGCCTTTTCCATCTCAAATTTCCAGCACATTGAAAGCGTGTTTCAAAATATTAAAACACTTTTCAAAAAGTTATACCAGCGTACAACTTTAACACCTGTTGCCTTTTCCATCTCAAATTTCCAGCACATTGAAAGCGTGTTTCAAAATATTAAAACACTTTCAAAAGTTCTATCAGCGTACAACTTTAACACCTGTTGCCTTTTCCATCTCAAATTTCCAGCACATTGAAAGCGTGTTTCAAAATATTAAAACACTTTTCAAAAAGTTATACCAGCGTACAACTTTAACACCTGTTGCCTTTTCCATCTCAAATTTCCAGCACATTGAAAGCGTGTTTCAAAATATTAAAACACTTTCAAAAGTTCTATCAGCGTACAACTTTAACACCTGTTGCCTTTTCCATCTCAAATTTCCAGCACATTGAAAGCGTGTTTCAAAATATTAAAACACTTTCAAAAGTTCTATCAGCGTACAACTTTAACACCTGTTGCCTTTTCCATCTCAAATTTCCAGCACATTGAAAGCGTGTTTCAAAATATTAAAACACTTTCAAAAAAGTTATACCAGCGTACAACTTTAACACCTGTTGCCTTTTCCATCTCAAATTTCCAGCACATTGAAAGCGTGTTTCAAAATATTAAAACACTTTCAAAAGTTCTATCAGCGTACAACTTTAACACCTGTTGCCTTTTCCATCTCAAATTTCCAGCACATTGAAAGCGTGTTTCAAAATATTAAAACACTTTCAAAAAATTCTATCAGCATACAACTTTAACACCTGTTGCCTTTTCCATCTCAAATTTCCAGCACATTGAAAGCGTGTTTCAAAATATTAAAACACTTTCAAAAAAGTTATACCAGCGTACAACTTTAACACCTGTTGCCTTTTCCATCTCAAATTTCCAGCACATTGAAAGCGTGTTTCAAAATATTAAAACACTTTTCAAAAAGTTATACCAGCGTACAACTTTAACACCTGTTGCCTTTTCCATCTCAAATTTCCAGCACATTGAAAGCGTGTTTCAAAATATTAAAACACTTTTCAAAAAGTTATACCAGCGTACAACTTTAACACCTGTTGCCTTTTCCATCTCAAATTTCCAGCACATTGAAAGCGTGTTTCAAAATATTAAAACACTTTTCAAAAAGTTATACCAGCGTACAACTTTAACACCTGTTGCCTTTTCCATCTCAAATTTCCAGCACATTGTTAGCGTGTTTCGAAATATTAAAACACTTTCAAAAAGTTCTATCAGCGTACAACTTTAATACCTGTTGCCTTTTCCATCTCAAATTTCCGGTAGTACACTGAAAATTAACATGGGATATATTGCAAAATGATACAACACTTTTAAAAAGTTGTACTACTGGTACAAATTTAACATCTACCTCTTAAGATTGTTTCGTAAGAAACAGTAGTACAATCTACATATGTATGTTGTGAAATATTATTAAATGTTTTCTCATTCATTATTTAGATGCTATTTTTTTGTATATTCATAATTTTGGTTTTTAGGCATGAATAAGCTCCTTTGAGCATATTTTCTGTGATTTATAATTTGTAATGTGAAATTAAAATATATATTTTCAACCCAATGTTATTTATTATTTTCTACGAAAAATTTCTAAGCTTAGATTTTTCAAACATTCTAAGCTACCCCAAGCGTTTAAATTTCTGCTCCCATGGAGCAATAGTTGTAATATAAATATTTGTATAGATTATTTATAATATAAAATGCATGCTTTATTTTAGACATGTAGATTTATTTCAATTTTGAAAATCATTACTGGTAGTACTAAGTCTGTTAGATTTAGTTATCAATTAAAAAATTTTCAAATCCATATTTTTATACAATTACAATTTCATAACCAAATCCACATGAATTTTACAATAGAAAATATATGACATATCGTAGATTCTATTGCTATTTTATTTTCTTTTTAATTATAATATAATACATTACTACAGGTGCTGTAAAGAGAGTAATAATTAGCTTCAAAAGAAACTAAAAAGCAAAATAACTAATTAAAAAGTGTTAAAAATATTAGGCTCAGATGGTCTCCACAAATATTGTTGTATAAAACAGGGGTTACAGCACCTGTAGTTCCAACACATCATCAGAAAATCAGACTACGCACATCAAATGCATCAAACCAAATTCTACAACACTCATTCTTGGAAGCTCGATTCTCAAATATGCTAGATCACATAATCTCCTCTTCAATCAAACTACAACAGTTCACAGCTATCCAGGACACAGCACTCAAGAGCTCAATGAAAAAGTAAAAAATCCACACACCACACCACAACGCCTTCAACACGTCGTCATTAACACAGGCCTAATCGATTCCTTGAACAATCCTCGGCAGTTTCAGCAATCTCTATATCAACTTCTCACCTCAGTTCGCCAGAAGTTCTAAACTCTTCATATTCATCTTGCCGAAATTACACCAGTCTCTTCATACGATCTCCTAAGAAAACCACTCCATTAAAAAATGTAACAAAATCATAAGATCCTTCATTTTTTTCACACTTTCTGATTAATCACCGCACAATAAATTTTGAACTCTTCGCAAATGATGGCATTCACTTGTCTCAAAAAGGTTTTTCTACACTATTCCCTCGTTTCAAGACACATTTCAGGCCCACTTCTCAGCGTTCTTCTTTTATTGACTCATCTCTTTCTTATGCTTCAGTAACTTCAAAAGGTATGTTATTCCTCTCTCCTGAAAACTTGCAACGCATCACACAATGCTTAGTTTCTTCATCTCATCAAGTTTTTGCCCAAGTCATTCTTGTCAAAGATCTAGTAACTTATTCAGGTGCAGTTTTTGGTATACTATAATTATTGATATTATATTCATTAAAGGGCAATTTGATATAACCATACATGAATCTCTCAAAAAATTCAAATTGAACTCCACGAAAATTACAAAAGTGTATTCAAATTATTATGCGATCAAATTATATTATTTACCAGGTAATTATTTAAAATCCTTTTTAAAATTTCGACTTATTATTTCTGGAGGCTTTGAAAGTATATAAAAACGGAAATAACGCAATATATGTTTTTTTCTGAAACCTGGATAAACGATTCTGATAGTCTGAAAACATTATAAAATCCTAATTCTAGCTATTTCGATATTTATTTTAAAAATAGATCTAAACGGGGTGGCGGTTTAATGATACTAATTCCCAAATTTTTAAAATCAAAACGGAGAGAAGATTTAGAATTGAATCATGAAATATTCGAAACTATGTGGATTTCATTAGAGTCTATTTCTCAAATTGCTACAGCAACGAGTTGATAAACATTTGTTATAATCAAAATAAATATTTTATTTCTGAATTTTATAACCATAAAATTGAAGAAATTGAATATGACATTCTTGAAAATAAATTTGTTATATCTTAGGAGATTTTAATTCCAATTACTTAAATTCTATTTAATCCAAGCGAATTAATGATATTTGTGATATTTTTGGTCTTCAACCTATTAATAAGACCAATCCAACAAGATTTTTAAACTTAATTGACTATTTTTTATCCGATTGTAGTAATAAATATAAGACCTATGTGTTTGAGTCATTTAGTGATCACAATCTTTGCGCTTATGTTAGTAACCATAAGTTTGGAACAAAAATTAGGAAAGTTTTTTATTCTAGGGACTTTAACAATTTTAATGAGCAAAAATTTTTAGACCACATGAATAACATGCTTTGATTTAACCTATACTTTTTATGATGCCGATAGCATTTTGAAATTTATCACGCTTGAAATCACCAAAGCTTAAATCAAGTAGCACCGCTGCAAACCAAATTATTTAACATTAAATTGAAACCAGTGATTAACCAACCTCGCGATTCCGACTTGATTAAAGAACAGATAATTAAGAAAAATAAACTCTTTGAACTTGCGACATCGGGTCACCTCAATCTTAATTGGACTAATTATGACCCCGCTAAGCAATTAATCAAAAAGGGCCGCAAATCTAGGTACGAAACTAAGGTAACGGATTACTTCAAACGCTTAAAAAAAATCTAATTAAAAGTGGAATTTTCTTAATAAAAGCATTGGTAAAACTAAGGGGCTAAGTATAAACATTGAAGAAATAAAGCATGATAATAGGACATAAAAAAATAAAAAGGATATCGCAAGTACTTTAAACAGAAATTGTGAAAATATGGGTAAATTCAATTTTAAATTTGAAGAAAATGGAAACTCTTCATCTTAACAATCTGATATACGAATAAGGGAACAGTTTCATTTTAACTTAATTTCCTATCGCGATCTTAGAAATGTAGGAAATAAACTAGATGCTAATAAATCTTGTGGATCCAGCAACCTACCGTATTGGATAATTAAAAAATATTTTTATATTTTTGATGAAGACCTACTTGTAGCATTCTACCAAAGTATTATAAATAATTACTTTCCTGCGCTTTTGAAGCAATCTGATATTTCACCGTTATATAAAAAAGGAGAACCACTAGATCCCATGAACTCCTGATCAATTAGCATAACACAACCTTTCTCAAAACTATTTGAAAAACTTCTTGCTGCACAAATGTACAAGTTTATTAATGACAATAAAATTTTATCAAGTAATCAATTTGAATTTCGACCTAAGTTCAGTACATCTGATGCGATTTTATCAATCACAGAAAGGATTAAAATAAATACAAATCAAAATTTGTTCATAGCGGTGGCCTCACTTGATTTAAATATAGCATTTAACTCGATGAACTTCGATATTTTAAAAGTTGAATGCTCTCTCTGCTGCTAGTATCTTCCTTGCCTCCCTGTCTAACTCCCTCAGTTCATTCTTATTCCACCTAACTATTCCTGCTGAATCTCTCAACACTGGTATCGCCCAGGTAATAATAGCTTTTATACTATTCTGCCTATTTAATGCGAACTTCTGTAGTATCTTCCTTACCCTCCCCCTGTATTCTTTTCTTAGCCTCGTCTTCACTTCTTCATGATTTGTTCTGTCCCTCTCTATCACTCCTAAGTACTTGTGCCTCTGTTTGACTTCCTCATTCTTATCCTTTAACTTTTCTGTGATAGGGATTAAGTTACTTACAAACAGGAGTGGTACTAAGCTGTTTCCCTGGAATATGTCCCGTCTAAACCTCAACCTATGCCTGTCTATCTCAGTCTGCCACCTTCCCATCTCCCTCTCTAAAAACTCAACCCATTTCCGTGAAACTCCATTGTCCTCTATCGTCCTCAATACCCACCTATGCGATATGCTGTCATATGTAATCTTCAATACCCACCTATGCGATATGCTGTCATATGTAATCTTGTAGTCTATCTATGCCATTGCTAAGTTTGTCTTTCTTCTTCTACAATTCTCCACTACTGCCTGGTTTATCAACAACTGATCTTTGCATCCTCTCGTCTTTGTCCTACATCCCTTCTGCTCCTCTGGTAAATAACATGCCAGCTAATTGAAAACACAAAAGTTAGCAATTTTCCAGTTGTTGGCAGACATGTTATTGGCATGAAGTTGCTTGCCTCACTGCCTTTCTTTGGGTCCTTCTGTATCAGAAATGTCCTTCCCACTACCATCCATTCTGGACAACCACTCACCACACAACACTCCTCCAATGCTACTGCTAGTCTTTCATAAACACTAGTGAACATCTTCAGCCAATAGCCATATACCTCATCTCTACCTGGCGCCTTTCCAGTTCTTCATCTTCTTTAGAGCTTCCTTCAGTCTTGCAGTTTGCAGTGATAAATTTTTCTTCTTGTCTGGACTCCTTCTGCACCTGCTCACTCTCTATTTCTGGTCCCTTACTTCCCCATATATTCTCTCAAAACCTTACTGCATCCTCGCCTTCCCTAGATGTAGCCTTCTCTCCTGTATCTAGTTCTTTGTAGAATCTTCCTTCTTGGGTCTCAAACTTCATATTGTCTCTTTGCCCTTGCCCTATATTTTCTCAGTTTCTCAGCTTCTGCAACTAATCTCTGCTTAAGCTTTTCTCTTGCAGTTTCTATAGTGTTCCCTTTACCTACCCTGCACCTGTCCTGTATTGCCTTACTTGTCCTGATCTTCCCTATTTGCTGCACTTTATTTCAAATTCTTTTCTCCCATCCTGGCTTTCTGTCTTCCTTATCTTCTTGTCGTCTTTTCTTCTTTATGTCCATGCCTACATTCTTCAGCGCCCCCCATGCGCCTGCATACACTAACCTGTTTATCTCTGTTACATTCTTAGCATCTATCCTTTCTAATACTTTGTTAACCTTTGCTGTCTCTACTGTTAGCTTGCTTCTCTTAATGCCTCTTGATACTGGCAACCTACTTCTGTCTTCTATTTCCTTCTTCATCTTTTCCTTGATTGCTGCCTCTGTTTCTACAGCTGTGGTTTCTGCTGTTTCTACCATTACTTCTGCTACTACATTTGCCACTTCATTTGCCTTTTAATTCGTCTGTTCTGCTCTTCTTTTTCCCTAACTCTCATCCAGCTTCAACTTTCTGACATGACCGGCAAGCCTCTGCTCTGTAAGTTTTAATCCTGTTACTTATTAAGTAAAACTCGAGTTTATTATTGGTTTTCTTTGTAAACTATGAATTATATCATAGAACATATGTTTGTTTAGAATAAATGTAAATTAAGATACATTTAGTAATTTTTACATATTTGAATAATATACACTAAAAGTAGTGGGTACATTCGAAAACATATTGTTATGCAAATAATTTAGAAAAGGTCAAAAAACCTTCTAGGAAAACTCTCCCAAGTCTCTCAAAATGATAGAACTTTCTCAAATTCAAAATTTAAATCTCTACATGTAATTGGAATCGACCCTCAATTAAAAGTGGGCAATGTATTGCTGGCAATAGCTAATAACTGCCAACCGGTTTTTACCGACAAATTGTAATTGCATTTGGTGAATTTAGAATATTTCAATTTGTGATACAGCTAAAATTGCACAAAGCAAATCTCAAGCAGATATTTACATACAATATAATATAAAAATATTGTATCTTGATTTTAGATTTTTGTTTTTAACTATATTTCTTGAAAAAATAATTATCTTGGATTAGTGTATATAGTTTAGAGGTTTTTGCCTCAGATTTTGCACTAATGTTCATATATAGATATGTCTGTTTATCAAAATTTTTACTGCACTAAATAAAGTCATTCTATTTAAACAAAGTGGAAAACAAACTAATTTCATTTAAAACGAACTTATATTAAAAAATTTTAGATTTTCAAACAATATTTACTCTTGTATCGTGAATGAAACCTTGTTCTATTAACCAATGAAATCACTGGTTTCCTCGAAACGTTATTATTAAACGTGGGGATGTGTTATTGACATAGAGGTGGGCGCGGCATCTATTGAACTGGATAAGACTGTATAATATTCCAAATGGAAACTCTATAAGGCCTATAGCCCTGTAGAAACCGTATATGATTCAAGCAGTATTGTGAAGGTTCCTCATGCACTTGCAGGTAATCTGCTTACTAAGATGTTAAACGTCACTACCACATCAACGACATTAAATGCTGTTTTCCTTTTATGACACATTTCGTCTGTCTTGATATAGTTTTAGTTTTCAATAGGCTCAGCCGTCTAAATTTTCCGGCGGCTGGCTAACCTAAAATATATCGCGGTGTCAGCCGGCTGGCACCCAGCTCTATATTGATGCCACTCAATACAGCGCAATCGTCGTCTGATTGGCATGTTAAATTTGCACTGTTTGTTTATGCCAATTTATTAATGCATATACAAATTCCATCTAAATATTGTCAAATTCAGTCATCAAAAAACCTTAACTTAATGAAACCGTCGCACACTGCGTTAAGGCTTAAGTTAAGGTTATCATAACGGCAGTGTGCGACGGAGTTAAGCTAAACTAGACCCTAACCCTAATCTTGACAACAGAAAACCACAACAGTATTGTAATCAAGCATTGACAATGACAATATTGCGTTTTCTTATTAGCTCGTTTGAATTATACGTACATGGCTCCCCTGGTTTTGGCTTGGCTATGTTCCTGAAGAATAAAATTTGAATTTTGCCCCCCCCAATAAAAATCATGATCAAGCCACTGGTTCCACTAAACTCCAACAAAAATTTGTTTTGGTAATAAAATCGATTTAGACACGGAGAGGTATTGAGTTTCGAAGAAAATATTCTGAGTGAATTACGCTTTCTTGATTGATATAATTTGACAAAAGCCATTCGCACATATTCTTAAGGCAACCTTCGCTCCATAAAACATTCATGAGTGCAGGATTTCATTCTGGAAATATTGAGGCAAATTTAATAAAGAAGTTACTTGTTTTCAAGGTCTCATTAATGTAAGATTTCGTGATTTTCTATTGGATGCTTTTAGTAAATGCAAGTATTAAGCTTTTGTAAGGCACAAACATCTTCTCAAATTTAGGTCACGAGTTGAACATCATAATCGCATTATAGAATTATCTAGTTTTGTAAGTATCTATTCATTAGCAGATTATGTTCGACAGAAATAATTATAAACCTCCATGAGCACTACTGTTCTTTATAATTAATATATAATCTTATAGCAGCAGACGGTGATGCACACTCTTATTGAGAAATCTACTTATTATAGAAAAAATATTATTATTTAAAAATATTATTTTAAAATTTTTTATGCAATTGTTTCTTGATGAATAGATTAATATTTCTAATGAGAGAGCACTCGACTCTTTTATTATTATAAATTTAAAAAGATGTCATTATGGCATTAGTAAGAAACTTATCAATGGGAGGTCGAATGTGAGAAAAGCATGGAAACAATGAAACTGCATTTAGCAAACTTAAATACACAAATTGATAAGTGCTAATCACTAGACTCTTACAAAATAGTTGAATGAGAGATCGTTTTCCCCTTGGTCCTATTCAAGGAACAAAATACAATGCATTTGGAAATAGTCAAACCTGGGAATTTTGGAGTGAGACGCATGTTAGTGATACAAAAATGGTGAATCTATTTTGAATTCTTAACCGTTTCATGCCTGAATTATCAATTAGATCTTAAAAAAAATTGAGGCAATGTGCATTTAGTGTCATTCTAGGGAAGAAACTCGTATTGGTAGGGATTTACTAAAATAGGCCGTGTTTGGGGTAAACTTGTTGTGTGGGCATTTGTTTCTTCCAGGAACTCTTATGAGCATACTTTTGAAAACATAGAATGGTGGAATGTTGCAAAAATTTAATCTAAGCTTTTTAAGGCAAAAGATTTTTGTCTACGCACAATTGAATTTTTGTCCACTGATTTTTCTGAATAAAATAATTGTACATCAGAGTAGCAAACGGGTCAGACAATTGATCCATGACCCTACCCAACCTACAGTATAGTATGTTGATCCATAACCAGACCTATGGTCAGACAGTCAGCTCTTAACCCGAGTTGATTTGCAATGTTAGACAAAACTAACATGAAACAATGTCACTAACATTAACTTAATAATAGGTTTTATATAGCATAGTAGATTTTATACTAAATTCAAATGCGTGTGATTAGTTTTCCACTATTTCAGGGAAATCCTTCAAACAATAAATTTCTCTGACAAGGTAATTTTATAAATTTTGACACATGACCCGACCCGGGCAATTGTGTCCACAACCCGACCCCACCCAATTTTTCTTCTACCAAATCCACGGGGGGAGGGTGGTTCGAATTGCCACCCTGGTATGCATCAGAACATTTGAAAATATCATAATAAATATGGAAAATTTATATTGCATTAACGTATATTCAAAGAATCAGAGTTGCAATCGGATAGCAGAGATTCAGAATGGCACATTTTTCAGATTTCGGTAAACACAATTTGTCCCAATATGTAATTTTTAATGTGTATAAATCTTGAAAATGCATATGTATTATGTACACATATTACGTTTTTTTATTGAGTTCGGCTGCTCGTTTTTTGCAAATCAGTCTCAAAGATAAAGATAGAGGAACCATTTCCATGTTGATACATTGACGACAAAAAATTGGTTACAGCTATCATCCGAGATTGTATAATTTGCTGAAGAGAACATATGCGATTCAATAATAAATTGGTAGAAAAAATGATCTTTTTGAATATGTAAAAAGCAAAGAAATAATAAGTCAGTTATTTGTTTGAGAGTGGATGGCACATTTGGTAATTAGCTTAAAATCTGTGATTATTATTTTGATGGGAACTCTCAATGACCAAAGGATCAAAAGAAATGCTCAAAGATTCCAATAAGTGCAAAGGTTTGTTGGCATTCTGCCCTCAAAGCTATATTTATAGTAAAGGCAGTTAGCTATTTGATTAGCTGGTGCTATCAAACTTTGTGAGAAAAATTTCATTCTGTGGTGATTTACAAGAAATTAACAAAATTCAAAGCCCGGATATGTTTTGGATTTCTGATAAGACTCGACTCCGCTGCTCCAAGTCTGTTAGTCGAGCATTCAAATTCAAAAGCGTCTGTAATTATGCAATTTATGTTTACCAGAGGAATGGCAGAGATAATTTCATTTTAAATTTCAGATATTGTTGGTTGTATGATTCAAAAAGTAAATCTTTAATTGACTGACTGGGTCTTATTAAAAAATTTTCAAGGTTACATTGATTTATATAATTAATTCCACGGAACGGACCCAAAGAATATTGGCTTCTACCATGGCCTTAGCTTCTACTTACTATACATAATGGGATAGATGTCAATAGAACACTTTGTTTTGTATAAAAGCATTGCCATATTGGAACTGGAAATCTTATCAGTACATTGTAATTAATGACATACTATTTCATGGATACACATTTCATTTAAAATTGGCATTTTAAGAAAATCCCGTCAATTGAAAAAATATACAAAGTAATATCATTTGGAAAATTTCAAAATCAAAGTCACATTTTGAGAATTCAATTTTACTTGAAAAAAGATGCATTTCTATGTACCGAGACCCAAAATCTGAACGTAATGGACCCATACTAAAATTACGAAGAAAATTAGCTTACACTGCATATAGTAAGCAATCTAACCAATCTATTCACAAGATTAGCGCTTAATCTAAATTATTTGATTTGCAAAAATCTAATTTCCTACTTCATTATGGTGTTAAAAAAACACACATAATAATAAGACATTTTATGAATTATGTATCCAATATATAATTCTTAGAATATTTCAGTAATACAAGAGAACAAACACCCATTATTTTAATATCTGGTAATGTGTAGTGAATTGAAATATTTTATGAATAAAAACTGAATTTTTTTGCAATTTGACAAAAAACAATTTTTCATGTAGTTGACAGTTTCATTCAATTAACCGTATGCAAGACTTTATAAGTATTTTTTTGATTTTAAAATCAAGCAAACTTTAAAAAATGTATATATTCTGAAAATCTAATTAAAAAAAGTAATTAGAAACTTTCAATAAATGAAAACCTTTTGTTATTGAAAAACTACCGTAATTATTGTTACTCGAAGGCAATCTATTCGAGTGGTTTTACTTTTATTATAGAATACAAACGGCACTAATAGTCAAACAGTAGAAAGCTTTGTCATCAATATATTCAGACTTAGGTCAACTAAATTAAATTTGAGGAAATAGTTATAAACCGTGTCCAAGTTGAGAAATGCAGGTGCCATTTAGCCAAATTAAGTGTTTTGGTAGATTTGTAAATCAGCACGTGCACAGGCGCAAAAATGCAATAAGTCTGATGGGAAAGATTTGAGAATGAATTTTTTCTATTCAGGCCCAATGATAAAAATCAGTAATTATTGATGGTCTGGGTTGCAATCACTACAGGTCTAAAGCTTATTTTGTTGAATATAATGCTCATTTTTAGCCATCTTTTTCTGATTACCTGCTATTTATTCAGAGTAAGCAGTTTTGCTTTCTGCTTAAGGAGAGGTATCTCACTATAAGCACTAATCGTTACAAGCTACCATGTTGCACTTAAAAAATATTTTAGTATTTATTACGTTTGTCTTTTACAGTTATCAATAAAGCAAAAACTTCTTGTGGGAAAATAAGATTCGCCCAAAGTATTATCTAATATTTCTCTTTAGTCATGAATATTTAAAAATTATAAAACTCTATTAAAAATCTATCCAAGTTATAATATTCATGATTAATTTATAGAAGGTGCGGGTAATAGTTTTCTTTTAGAAAAAAACAGTTTGACTAATACGAAAAATTAAGCTAAATTTCAATTTTTATTTCATTTTAATGTGAGATGATGGAAGCTTGGATTAGATTCAGGCAATTTTTGAATTATTATATTTTTTAAGTTATTAATAACAATTTTAAGTAGACTATTTTGGTCATTTTAGGCAATTTGTGCATAAATTAAAAGTATATTCGTTTTGCGTTCATTGCATATTTGCTGATTTTATTTAAAAAAGTTTTTTATACAAAATTTCATTTATATGGGATACATCATATGTTAAATAACTAATTGTTCAATTTCATCATTGAAAATGTAATGAGAATATAACATTTATTAGTTTCTAAATATTTAATTTTCAATTAATATGGAACATAGATTCTAAATTCATTCTAGAATCATTACAGAAAAATTCATTGCGATTTAATTGGAAGCTCTAAAAATCCTCGGATAAAAGCTTAAGAATTCCGGTTTTTTAAATGTTTAACATAATAAATCTTTACATGGTGCTCATATGTCAATCTTAAGAATTTTATGAACATTTATCTAATAAAAAATGATAATTTTCTTGAAGTTATAATAGACCATAATCCTAGATAAGTGAATGTATGTGTAAGAACAGTTTTTGACACAAGTGCAGTCATTACACGCTTTGGGATGCAAGCAGGGCTGTACTCCTAAATAATTAACACGGAGAGCTCTGAATTTGAGTACTGTATATTTATGCTATATTTTACAAATTTAGTTTTTCAACAAATTTAAATCCAACGCAACAACAGTAATATAACCCTAAAAAGTAGGGCTGGGTCCCCAGTCAAATTTACCAAAATGAACTGAGCCCATCTGTGTACCCCTCCAGTACATCCCTGGTTACATTATTTTCTGATAATTTTTACTCAATTTTTGGTTATAATGGCAATAACAAGTGCTCAAAATGTTAATTCCAACACAGACCGGCAGTTTTGAGTTAACTTAATTTTTTTTAATGAATGAAACAAGAAAAATAGATTTTCACGGTGGCAATCAATCAAATTTTAATCTTCATCTTCTCTTTTCTACGAAAGGTTTGAATTTATGTTTGTTCTCGATTTTAAAACCTAATTTTTAGAAAATTTTGTACTGAAATGGTGTCAACCGAAATTTATTAAAATTCTAAATATGTTTCTAACTTTATATTGGACCTCAAAAAATTAACTACATCGATAATGATGCAAAGTAAAAATTAAGAAAAATTTTGTTTTGAAAATCATTAAATAGCTTATGTAAAGTCTTATAACTCAAGATTCTTTATATATTTTCAAATATTTCCAAGTACGTTCAAAAAAGAAACTGTAGCTTTGAATTTCAACTGTTTGAAATAGGAGAAAATCGATTCTGAAAACATCGATTATATATTTGGGGATAAAATACTAAAAAAACTAACCTGTCAATCGTAATAACCACTAATAAACAACATGACGTCGCCAAGAAACTCACTTGGAAAAAGAGCAGCAGCTTGCATCCAAGCAATCCAAAGCGCCAATCTCCAGGTAGGACGAATACTATTTCAGTTCCTGTGCTTACTGTACTGACCAAAAGATCAGCAACTGCCAAATTTAAAACAATTATGTTCATCCGTTTATTCTTATTCCAAGTTGCTGGTGACAAAGCAAATACACAAATCAAATAGAAATTCGCTACCCAAGAAATCATCATGAACACAGCAATGTTCACAAGTCGCTGAACTACCGTGGGAGACAGATGGTCAGTTGCGTTATGCATCTCCTAAAATGAAGATGTCTAAATTTATAACCAATACTTCACGTGAAAACCACTGAAATAAATAGTAAAGTTGATTTTTCAAAATTACTTTTTCAAATTTTTTTCAAAATTATTAATTATATCACTAAAAATGTAATAGACAATACGGAGTGTAAAGGCATACTAATTGCGTATATTTCAGATTTTCGTAACAAAAATGGATAAATGTAGGTAGAGGTCGACGGTTTCGAAATTCTAACTTCAGTTCGGTTCGGATCGGTTTTGGGGCAAAAACCGCGGTTTCGGTTCGGTTTGGGGTTTTGTTCTGTAATGAAAACATGTAATTTCGAAGCTACATTTTCTTATGGTTTTACAAGATTAATTTCAAGTTTTTCTTAGTCTTAATGAGAGAAGAAGCATTGACACCANCCTCCAGTACATCCCTGGTTACATTATTTTCTGATAATTTTTACTCAATTTTTGGTTATAATGGCAATAACAAGTGCTCAAAATGTTAATTCCAACACAGACCGGCAGTTTTGAGTTAACTTAATTTTTTTTAATGAATGAAAAGCATAAGAATAATCTATTGAATCGAATTTTTTATTCTTATTAGAAGAGTGACATCGGGTACCCCGCTAAAAAGCTTCATCATAAGCTCATATTGTTATTCTCTAATACCTATAAAGAAATCGTTGCATATCTGTAAGAAGGGAGGGAAATAGCCCGTTACCCACTACTGTTAAATAATTTCTAGCTTTTCAAAAGCAATAATTACACTACGAATTAAATTCATACAAAGAACTAATTATTATGCTATTTTTAGATTGCAGTTCATGAATATATTAGTTGAGAAAAAGAAAATAATAGGGGCCGTTAAGTAACTTCCAGCTTCCAACCTTATACATACATGTTCATGCTTAAGCTCATATATTAATTAGCTATAATGACGGATTAGGCAACTAGTGCAGTGAAGCTAAGTATTCGTATTTCCTTTCGTGATGTTAATCATAAAATTAAAAAATTATTAATGATTAATGATGTTTGCAGTTACCATAAACAATTTTGGAAGTCTGGATTAGACAGAATGCTTCAAAATATGATCAATTTCGGATATTTTAATACAAAGCTTCAACAAATAGCTATACTATGACATGGCTCAATATTTGCTAGAGCTTTAACCAAAGTATTAGAATTCATTTAATCGGAATAGAGTGCTTGGATAGCAAAGAATATATAATATTGGCAAATTATTGATTTCAGATTTGGTAATTTTATTGTCGTTGTTATTATTTCTCATTTTTTTGAAAAAAGTTTACACAGAGCGAGATATAAATATGTTTTTCTTAGTCTTAATGAGAGAAGAAGCATTGACACCAGAAAGACTGCATCGCTTCTTGGTGTTCGTGTGCGATCCAATTGAACCCATGCGTTCTGATGACACATTTTTACCTGAATTGTCAACCACTTTTTTCCCAGTAGCGAGAGCTTTAGCAGTATTACACAGCTACTAATTACCAGTCATTAAAAACCGTTTGAAAATGAGTCGGTTCTGTTTCGGTCTGCATGAAAACCGCGGTTGCGGTTTCGGTTCGGTTTACCGTCGAGCCCTAAATGTAGGATTCCTTCCAAGGGCAATACACTTCTAAAAATTGTAAGCATAAGAATAATCTATTGAATCGAATTTTTTATTCTTATTAGAAGAGNATATATATATATATATATATATATATATATAACCAGTAAGTAAATGTATTTAGATTTGATACTTCAGTGTCGTGGGGATGTGTGGAACCTCATTGGAAACCCTACTGGAAATATATTTAAGAAAGTCTTTTTCATAATTAATACTTATAATTATTTGAATTCAGCTCTACTGAGTAAATGAGTTTGCTATATTACTAATCTGCAACTTTATTTATCACATTTGCTTTAAAATTCTGAGTGTATTACTTAATTTTTTGATTTGGCGTCAATATTCTCGGTTGCGTCAATATGCTCGGTTGTTTAGTCATGAATCAGAAAAACGAAACCAGTTCAATAAACAAAACAGAACTAGACCCATACTTTGTTTCCACCCTGATATTAAGAAGCCTTAAGATATTCAGAAGCATAGTTAATTTTTTAAAATTAATTTGAGAGACCGTCATGCGATAATGTGTTGTCATGCGATAATGTGTTACGATAATTGTATATACCATTATTTAAGTCACCAATATTGAACATCGATTAATTTTTCTAAAATGCTCATGAAAATGTAATTTAATAAGCAGAAAGTAAATTCTGCGAAATTGATCAAGTAAAAATGAGGGTGAAGACGATTATATATTGTTCAATGTGTCACAGTGTTATCGTCTCGATTCAAATAATCTTGCATTAGCATATCAATAGAAGCAAACTTTTCCATGATTAATCTGCATTTAAAATCCAGCTTGAATATCTACTTTTTTCTCAGGAAATAAACTTTGGTATGTTATTCCACTCCTTTTTCTTCTTTTATTTCAAAAATGCCTTAAATATTGTTTCATGTGTTTTTCCAAAATATTCATAAGTTTTCTTAGAATTTTTCTAAATTCAAGTTTCTACTTTCGACAAAATCAAGGTGCGCTTAAGATCTGCAACTGACCATGTCAATTAGACATATTTATATCATATTGTGATTTCTCTTCACCGTCGTTAACCAGGGCTTCCCATTTTGCTGTTAACAGCTAAAGAAGCAGGTAACTGCAAACAGCAACATCTTTGCTGTTAGCAGCTTCCATATTTTTTTAATTAGAATGCATAAAAAATTCGTAGATAGGCTTAGAAATTGCAAGGATAGGAGCAGTGGCGTACTTGGGTTTTTTTGATGGTCTTTATCCTGTTAAAATATTGAAAAAATAAACTAAAAAATGCATTTCCCGACTAAGTGTTTAAAATTTTTTTTAATGTTTTTGCAGAACATTTTTTGATTTAACCAATCAAAATCAATTTTGAAGACCTGACGTGGGCCATTCCACGATGACTCCCCTTGTGGACTGGATAAGAAAATAACATTGTTTTTATACAGAATTCAAAGAAAGCAATGTACTGTTGAGGGGATTGAAATACATTGATAGCGTATGAACACCACAGATAATATGCAAATATGTATTCATTTTATGTGCTTTTTTAAACAGCACTTGTTTGCTGTAACAGCTTGCAGCTGTTGAATTGATATTTTTTCTGCAGTCTATCAAATGAAAAAAAGAAGATCATAGACGCAGGTAAATCTTGAAACAAACTACCGTCTTAACACTAAGAAAATACTTTGAAAATCGTAGTATGTCGTAGTACTTGTGCATTCTAAATTTTCTTTTCAATATTCTTTGCAGCATTAAATAATTCTTTTGAAATTCTGCCTTTTAAGTATAAAACTGTTTTTAGTGATTAAATCAGAGGCAAAATTATTTGAAGTAATTAGTAAAGGGAAGATAATCTTCAAATAATACTGATTAAAAGTCATTAAGCATTGTTTGTAAATTACATTAATCCAAAATCCAGCCTTATAACCAAATAACAGAATTGTAATTTTAAGTTTATTGTTGACATTATAAAATACATTAAATATCACAATCATTCTGTATTTTGGAACATCGCAATATTGAAATAAATTGGGAAGTCTTTAGAATAATAATATGTTCCGAAAATCTATGTAAACTTATCTTTGATTATGTGTCAAAACATCAAAAATATAGAATTATTTTTGATGCATTTTCTTTATGGGGATTTTAAAAAGCAGAACATTGACTAAATTAATAATAGACATTGCCTTTGAGTCTGAAAAGTATTAGTTTCCCTTCTAAGAAATCGCAAGTCAGCATCAAATTAAATAAATGTAGCTTAGTGTTAAAGTAGCAATGTCTATATCTATACATTTGGTAATCACAAGTCTAGACTGGAATGGGAAATGCAATTCAATAAAAGTACCTCCTTTCATAATAATTTCAAACTTATAAACAGGCAATTAAAAAAGCTAGCATGAAAAACTGAATAATAAAGTGGAAGTTTTTTTAAAGTTAATGTGAGTATCTCTACATTTTTTACTTAGGAATGTTGTCTAAAAGTATAAATAACTACATAATGGCAACACATGCATTATTCGTGATTGGTCATTTACAGTGTTAAATGTTATTATATCATTGAAATTATTATTTACAAGATAGATCAGTGGTTCGTTAATGCTGTGCTTTGAGCAATAACAACTAAATTGTTTAAGTAGCCTGATTCGTCTCTCTAATAGAGTCCATAGCTCAGATAAATTATGTAAAAAGATATTAATGTTTGTGATTATGCTAAGGCATGAACCTTTAAGTTCTCAAACAAATGAGCTAGTCTTCAATGCAGATTTGTGGCAAAAAATTTGTGTGTAAGTCAATGAGATCAAATCTTTCAAAATTTTTTGTTGTAAAAATTCATGTGTATATAAAATTTATGGATGAAAGTGTCAGTAATTGAAAGCAATAAGTTTGAAATTCTAAGCCCAGGTCCAACTAGACTTACACGAATAGCAACTTTCAAAGCTTAGGCCAGATAACTATATAATAATATTAACAATAGGGCCTTGCGAGTACACGAGAACAACTCAAAATTAGCTCAAAGGGCATCTATTTTTCTTCAATTTTTACCTGTAATGTGGAAGAATCCATCGACATTTCAATATTCATCTAAATTTGCGATCCATTTGGCTTGGCTTCTTTCACTTAGCTTAACATGTTATATTTCTGTGCTACATACATATAAGTTAGTAAAGTAATAGAGAAAAATAATAATCTGGAAATATTTGTAACTCGACTGAAACTCACAAGTTGGGCTTCCAATTCAACTCAAATTAGACTCGAGCCAAGGATTGCTAAATGTTTGGTAATCCTTGACTCGAACCTAAAAAAGTCAACTCGCAGGGGGCTAATTAATACATACCAAATAACTAAAATTTAAAAGATTAATTTCAATTCATAAGTAAATTAGAAATAAGTGTGCTAAATATCTTGTACGTTTTGATGTTAAGTCAATTTTTGTCAACATTCCAGTAGAAATAGAATCAATCCTATCCTTGCCACTATTCTTGAGGATCAACTGAAAACAATGAAAAATTTACTTCACTTCGCATGTTTGAATACATCCTTTCTATTAAATTCAAAAATATTTAAGCAAATTGATGGTATGGTAATGGGTTCACCACTTGAGCCAACAATGGCTGCTTTGGCAAAGGCCATCATCAAATCATCATTTAATAACGACAAATTCACATCACATTTTCTATATGTCGATGACATTTTTGCCATTTTTTCGAACAAAAACAATGCAGAGAACTTTTTTGGAAATTTAAATAAATACATGGAAGAAACTAAATTTACAATATAGTAATAACACAATAACCAATTAAACTTTCTTAATGTATCTGTAACCAACTTAAACACTAATTTCGAAACAAAAATGTATTTGAAGAAAACAAATATTGGTCTATACATTCCTTTTTCGTCACATTGTGAAGACGAATATAAAAAGAAAACAAAAAAATGCCTCTGTGATCGAATAATAAATTTATCATCAAGATATAAAAATATAACTCAATCATTAGATCTACTTTTGAGCATTTTAAGCAGAATGGCAATTCTCATAAGTACATTAAAAAAATGAACGCCTCCGAAATTCAATGACTGATAAAATCTGTGAAAATGAAAACCAAGAAAAAATCTATTGAAAATTGCCATATGTCTGTAAGAATCCTAAATTTAAAACTTGAAATGTTTAACAATGATCTAAATAATACCATCATAACATCAATTTTCAAATCATTAAGAACATCTGATATCATCAAAAATAGGGATCATATTGAATTAGACTTGATTTCATCTGTAGTTTACGAATATAATTTTTACGAATGTCAAAAATCGTACATTGGTGAATCAAGTCGTCATTTAATTACAAGAGCAACCAAACATAAAAAAATTCAATAGTAGAAAAGAACCAAGGATTTAAGAATAATGTAAGCTCTTTACATTAAAAACAAAGATAAAGAGCAATTACTTAATTTCCAAGAAATTTCAAGCGTATTATAATTCAAAAAATTATATGGGTGAAACATCTAATTTAGAAAATATAATGCCATTCATCGATGTAGATTTANTTCATCTGTAGTTTACGAATATAATTTTTACGAATGTCAAAAATCGTACATTGGTGAAACAAGTCGTCATTTAATTACAAGAGCAAAATAACATATTAAAAAGCAACTAAAATCTGAAATATTTACGCATAAAAATCAACCAAACATAAAAAAATTCAATAGTAGAAAAGAACCAAGGATTTAAGAATAATGTAAGCTCTTTACATTAAAAACAAAGATAAAGAGCAANTTTTTACGAATGTCAAAAATCGTACATTGGTGAATCAAGTCGTCATTTAATTACAAGAGCAACCAAACATAAAAAAATTCAATAGTAGAAAAGAACCAAGGATTTAAGAATAATGTAAGCTCTTTACATTAAAAACAAAGATAAAGAGCAATTACTTAATTTCCAAGAAATTTCAAGCGTATTATAATTCAAAAAATTATATGGGTGAAACATCTAATTTAGAAAATATAATGCCATTCATCGATGTAGATTTATCGTTCAGAGCATCCTTTTTCAATGCCATCTGATAAACATAACAAAATGAGTATTAGTTGTTGCATCAATATAACATAAAAAATTACTCTATTGTAAAATTGAATTATTGAAAAATCATTGAAGATTTCATTAACTCACATTTATTAGTTCTAATTTGAGTGCAGTGGGAAAAGTTTATAAAGATAATAAATTTGCGGTTCTTTCAAATCGAATTGATTGACTTCTATCTTGATGATATTTGAAATTTAATACATCAAGTGCTTTTTGAGGTATCAATATGAGTAACAAAATATAAAATTTCCTGAGGATTTCATATCTCAGACGTAGCTTTATATTAATGCGAATGTACAAGAAATTTAGTTTTATAAGGCATATTATTTTATATCGATCATTTGACTTAAGTTTTTTTAGTTCCACTGAACCTCAACATATAGGCTTATATTTGAGCTATTGTCAAAATTCGACAATTGATTATAAGCTAGTAAATGTCTATTGAGCATAAAACATTGCAAACTTAATATACAAAATTCAAGTAATTAAGAATAAAAGACGGGAAAAATATCATAGGTTGCTACACATTTGTTTTATGACTTATAATCTGGGGTAAGCCCGGCGTTCGGCTCGTAGCCTGCAGCCTATTGGTTTGTCCGCGCCCGTATGCTAGCCCGTTACTCTCAGTAGCAAATGTTATTTAACTAAAATAGCTTGACGCAACAAGAATGCCTGTTAATACGATATTATTCAATCACTTAAATAATAACAACCCTTATCAGGGTAGTTTACGTCAAAAACCAAATTATGTACTTTTGTTGGTATCACTGAGAACCTTAATTTTACAACGATGAAGTCATTATTTAGTCCCATTGCCAGAAAAAGTCTTATAAATTCATTGACAAATCACAAATCGTGCAACAATTCACATTGTGATATCAACCAGTGTGAAAATACTTTAAGTGGTCTCTTGATTAATCTTTTACTGGAAACGGTGTCTTAGTTATCACAATAGAACACTACACTACTTGTATAACCTAGTAAAGAAAGTAAATTACATACTTAAATTCCATAAAACGTCTTCTGAATTTCACAAATTATCTTTCTTATGTTACAATACACTCCTCACTTTTATGAGAATTACATAAATTAAGCCAAGCCTTAATGATTCAATCAAACTGATCGTAAATTTCTGCAGGTCAGATAGTATATATAAGACCCAATCAGAGGATTCATTATTTGAAAGTTCAAAATTTTCATACACACAAAACGTGAGAGTCAGGAATGATGAAAAACAATTTTTTAGTATAATGCAAACAATTGCTGTATATATTTTCAGATCAAATGACGCACACTTCAAACATCTTTGTGATCTTTACATTAGAACATTAATTTGAGTGAAAAACAAAATGTGATTGTTAGTATAAAAAACAAAAAACCGAAACTTTGCCAATATCTCAGTATATTAGGTTTTCAGAAATGATATTCTAAGCCTCAGATTGATTCCTATATACAGCAGTTCTTAAATTTTGAGCATTGTGATTCTTATAAAAAGAATTCTTAAAAAAAGAAAGAGTGTGGAATTACATAGCAATGCAATATCAGGTGACAGTGAAATGGAAATCTCTGACATTGAAAATGACAGTTAATTTTATGTGAAATATATATATAATAAAGAATATTTGAAAACTTTCTGCCACTTCTATTTTTCTCTTTTATCTTAGAATCTCCCATTAATGTATTATATATCGATTTTTATTTCAAGGAATAAATTGAGAGGAGTAGAAGTATGGAGAGATATTAAAATAAGAATGAAAGTATTTAGTTTATATTCTTTAATCCCAATGTAATCTTGAAATTTTAATGATTTGCATTCGAAAGACGCATAAAGTTTGAACACCTAATTCTTTGTTGAAACTATTAACCAAGAGATCTTGTGTAAATGATTAGATAACATAATGAAGACATTATTAAAGATTTACTAAAACACAAATCCTGATTTAATTATGAAACATATTAACCTAAATTAGCAAATAAATAATTTAAAAAATCGATGTTTTTTGAAGTGTGTATTTCCGAAAATTTTTGTATTTTTTTTATTCAATATATATAGCGATGTAATTTAGTATTCGCAATTCAGTCTATTTGTAGAGTGAAAGAGGTACTTGCTTCATATATAATGAAGTAAATAATATTTCTGTCACATGTCGTCATCAAATTTAGGAAAGTAATCCATTTGTGTCACAAAAACCACACCCACAAATTTTTAAGAGCGATGGTCACATTAAAATTTGAACATTTTATGTTTTTTAATTAATTATTTTGTTTCACCATACTGTTTTTTCCATTTTCGCTAACTTTCTAAGATTGCCCGGAAAAGATGCGTTGCTAGACCAGTAAGATAAGAGATCGTATTGGAGGAATTGTAATTTTTCTAACTCTTACTATCACATTGCGCATATAATTGATCTGGTAACGAAAAGCTTTATCGTTTACGCAGGGCATAAAAGTGATCATTGGTAATTATTAATAAAGAATTTTTTGCTATATTCATTACTAAATAGAAAATATAAATATGGCAACGTCAGCAGCTTATATAAAGTTTAATAAATATTATTTGCCAAATTTTGAAAAACTGATGAAGTAATTGTGCTTCGTAACGAAATGTCAACAATAACTAAATATTAACGCAAACAGTTTTTGGCGTGCCGGTATTGTTCCACAGACAAACCCTACATTAAGCATGTTATCAAGAAATCTACTGTCATCAGGAAACCGATTCAAGCCCTGAATGCAACTTTTCAAAAATTAAAATAAACAATTTTTAACGGTGAACAAATTTTTCCGAAATCAGTAGAAGATTTATTTATTTAAGGTATAAGAAATTTCATATATTTGCTGGTATTGAGAAACTAAGAAAATTTTGTAATTGGTTCAATACATGTTAAGTGAAATCGCTATAAATAAAATTTTAATGAAATGGATTATTTGTTTCTTGTAAATTCTATATCTAACTTTTATAAACTTTCCCCACGGCACTCAAATTGAGAACTTGTTAAACATCAATAGTTTTTCTAAGATCTGTTAGAATATAATTAATAAATGTGAGGCTTGAGTTGACTAAATCAAAATGAAGAATCAGTCAAGTTAGTAAATTAGTGGATCGTTGCATGAAGNTTAATCTTTTACTGGAAACGGTGTCTTAGTTATCACAATAGAACACTACACTACTTGTATAACCTAGTAAAGAAAGTAAATTACATACTTAAATTCCATAAAACGTCTTCTGAATTTCACAAATTATCTTTCTTATGTTACAATACACTCCTCACTTTTATGAGAATTACATAAATTAAGCCAAGCCTTAATGATTCAATCAAACTGATCGTAAATTTCTGCAGGTCAGATAGTATATATAAGACCCAATCAGAGGATTCATTATTTGAAAGTTCAAAATTTTCATACACACAAAACCTGAGAGTCAGGAATGATGAAAAACAATTTTTTAGTATAATGCAAACAATTGCTGTATATATTTTCAGATCAAATGACGCACACTTCAAACATCTTTGTGATCTTTACATTAGAACATTAATTTGAGTGAAAAACAAAATGTGATTGTTAGTATAAAAAACAAAAAACCGAAACTTTGCCAATATCTCAGTATATTAGGTTTTCAGAAATGATATTCTAAGCCTCAGATTGATTCCTATATACAGCAGTTCTTAAATTTTGAGCATTGTGATTCTTATAAAAAGAATTCTTAAAAAAAGAAAGAGTGTGGAATTACATAGCAATGCAATATCAGGTGACAGTGAAATGGAAATCTCTGACATTGAAAATGACAGTTAATTTTATGTGAAATATATAATATTTGCTGTGTTGCAATTTTTGTTGGAAATCTACATTAAACTGTTAGTATTTCACGTATTGTACATACGTAGATAGATATATAGAAAATATTATCAATCAATAGGTCTAATGTACTTCAAACAAGCGGTTTTAAGAATTGTAATTCTTGAAGAACGATAATAATCAGTTATGGTCTGCCCGCACGCATTTGTCCGTGACCGAAACCCCTAGCTTGTAATGATGATATTATGCACTAAAAATATAAGAAAATATATTGATTAAGCAAAACTACAGAGTGGTATAGCATTTTTTATATTCAAATTTCGAAAGTAAGGAAATAGGGATTACAAAACGTGCATTTATTATATTAAATGATAGAATCTAATATTGGTTTGATGGAATTCTTTATGACGGATTTGCTCACCTTAAATATTTTTTGATATGCGATTTCAACGATATTGCTTTTAACCTACAATAGCCTGAAATTTGATTTTTTTAGTAAAAGTTAAACATTATGGTATTAAGCATGACAAAACAGTCCCATAAATGTATTTCAGTTAAAAAATTTTTAAAAAATTGTTTATCGTCATCAAATTATAATTATGTCTTTTATAAAGCACACCAGGGAAAATATAGAAAAACTGAAGGTTAATAAACTCTATTTAAAAACTACCGAATTATTAATACATTCATTACATTATTCCAAATTAACATCATGAAAATGAGCAAAACAATTTAAATTCACTATGCACAAGTAAGCCTTGCATTTAGAGCAGTTTGTGTTTTCATACAGCAATAGGTATTTTTGCATCTTCCTTGAATGTTCTTCATAAGAGGCCATATGACCAACACCATCAGTTCTAATTTCATTGCTGATTGAGCTCCATGTTGCTGGTCTGCAGCGTTTGTTAAGTGGCTTCTGAGAAAGTACAGAGGAAGGAAGTCGTTTAGCATGACACTTTTCAAAATTAATCAAACTGTGGGCAACTTTTACCTTGAATTCGAGCAATGAAAGCAATTCTTTCTTACGGACATGACAATCTTCGCAGTCCTACTTATAATAAAATAATGGGAACACATTTGATATTAAATTGTAAATCATTTATTTTCTTATAAATTAATTTCCAGCTCCTCAGCTTCGCAAAATATTACTTGCATTATATATAATAAAGAATATTTGAAAACTTTCTGCCACTTCTATTTTTCTCTTTTATCTTAGAATCTCCCATTAATGTATTATATATCGATTTTTATTTCAAGGAATAATTTGAGAGGAGTAGAAGTATGGAGAGATATTAAAATAAGAATGAAAGTATTTAGTTTATATTCTTTAATCCCAATGTAATCTTGAAATTTTAATGATTTGCATTCGAAAGACGCATAAAGTTTGAACACCTAATTCTTTGTTGAAACTATTAACCAAGAGATCTTGTGTAAATGATTAGATAACATAATGAAGACATTATTAAAGATTTACTAAAACACAAATCCTGATTTAATTATGAAACATATTAACCTAAATTAGCAAATAAATAATTTAAAAAATCGATGTTTTTTGAAGTGTGTATTTCCGAAAATTTTTGTATTTTTTTTATTCAATATATATAGCGATGTAATTTAGTATTCGCAATTCAGTCTATTTGTAGAGTGAAAGAGGTACTTGCTTCATATATAATGAAGTAAATAATATTTCTGTCACATGTCGTCATCAAATTTAGGAAAGTAATCCATTTGTGTCACAAAAACCACACCCACAAATTTTTAAGAGCGATGGTCACATTAAAATTTGAACATTTTATGTTTTTTAATTAATTATTTTGTTTCACCATACTGTTTTTTCCATTTTCGCTAACTTTCTAAGATTGCCCGGAAAAGATGCGTTGCTAGACCAGTAAGATAAGAGATCGTATTGGAGGAATTGTAATTTTTCTAACTCTTACTATCACATTGCGCATATAATTGATCTGGTAACGAAAAGCTTTATCGTTTACGCAGGGCATAAAAGTGATCATTGGTAATTATTAATAAAGAATTTTTTGCTATATTCATTACTAAATAGAAAATATAAATATGGCAACGTCAGCAGCTTATATAAAGTTTAATAAATATTATTTGCCAAATTTTGAAAAACTGATGAAGTAATTGTGCTTCGTAACGAAATGTCAACAATAACTAAATATTAACGCAAACAGTTTTTGGCGTGCCGGTATTGTTCCACAGACAAACCCTACATTAAGCATGTTATCAAGAAATCTACTGTCATCAGGAAACCGATTCAAGCCCTGAATGCAACTTTTCAAAAATTAAAATAAACAATTTTTAACGGTGAACAAATTTTTCCGAAATCAGTAGAAGATTTATTTATTTAAGGTATAAGAAATTTCATATATTTGCTGGTATTGAGAAACTAAGAAAATTTTGTAATTGGTTCAATACATGTTAAGTGAAATCGCTATAAATAAAATTTTAATGAAATGGATTATTTGTTTCTTGTAAATTGAGAAAACCCGCAAATTCTATATCTAACTTTTATAAACTTTCCCCACGGCACTCAAATTGAGAACTTGTTAAACATCAATAGTTTTTCTAAGATCTGTTAGAATATAATTAATAAATGTGAGGCTTGAGTTGACTAAATCAAAATGAAGAATCAGTCAAGTTAGTAAATTAGTGGATCGTTGCATGAAGCCTTCAGTGTAAAGCTTAGATCGTCAACATATTGCTTTACACTTTTTATGTCATTTTATATAATGACTAATTAATATTACGACTTCTCATCATAAATTTCAAGATCTTCCAAGCTAAGGTTTGCGGGTGTATCTTACATTGCGATGCAATTTTCAGTATAGAAATCAAATAAAATTTCTGATACTACATATAAAGCGAAGAAACGAAGTTTAAATATGAGTAACGACGAGATGTATTCCAAATTTATAAGTCTATAATCACATGTCTTGGAAAGGAAAGACATTTGATACAAAACCATTAGTTTTTTGAGAATTTTGAGCTCGCTCTCATTGGCTGAATGTCGGAAATTTTTAAAATAGAAGCAGAAGCACTAGGGACTAAAGGAATATGTAAAAAGCAGCCATAAGAGATAACTAGGGGGTTAGTATGGAGCTAGGCAAAATGAAAACGGAATGCAGAGAAAATAATGCGCATCAGATTAGCATAGAAGAAAAGAGACAAACATCGTATAGTCAGAAATGCATTGCGAATACTGAAGGAATAAAGGAAACTGCGACAGATAGGGAGCATCAGTGACTAAAGATGACAGAACTCAAAAGAGAAACAGAATTACTGGTAATGAAATCACAGGAACAAGCAGGGGCGCACCCAGCTTTTTCTATGAGGAGGAGAACTATTATTTATTTATATATAT